>LSSL01000867.1:8407-29250 GCA_001953115.1 Smittium mucronatum | reverse complement strand
TCAATATATAAATATATAATAAGTTAAAATTTTACAAAAGAAATTATGAGAGCTTGTTAATGCTTTAGTTTAATTGTGTTGATATGTGAAATCGCACTAGAGTCTTTTATCACCTCAAGAATTTCCGCAATTCGTTTTGTTTTTGGGACTTAAATCCAATATTTATAATTTTTTTATAAGTTTTGGGATCTAATAGATTATTTTTCTTCGAATCACTCTGTTTTTTTTTAGATTTCTGAAAAAAAAAAACTCTTCCTAAATAACTCAAGCACTATTTTTCGATTACTGTGTATTTAAATTTTTGAAGAAAGGCTATATATTTCACTTTAACGTGAAAAAAATTATACTTATATACAAATCGCCTTTTTTAAATTACCTATATTTCAAAGATTTTGTATCGAGATAATACATATTTAACCAAAAAATCATTTTTAAAAAGGCACACCCAAAAAAGTTAAAAAGTGGGCTTTCAAAAAATAATAGCTTTTTATACTTGACTGCAATATTTTTTAAATATTTTTAACATGAGAATACCCCTCAATACTAAACTAAATCTCCAAAGTTCTGTAATATTTAGTTTTTTATGTATATAAAAACTCCAATAAAAAATATTAATTTTTCAAATGAATTCCAGTTAGTCTAGCTAGCGAAAAATATAAATAAGAAAAAGCCCCATAATTTTATTCGTTGAGATATAAAACCAAAATATAAAAAAACTCTGTTTTTAAAATTTTTTTAAAATTTTTTTCTTTATTAATTAATCCATCACAATTTATGTAAATCTACTCATTAAATCGATAATAATTATGAAAAATCACAAAATATTATAAATTGATACAAAATATATCATTAGATACAAAATTAAGCAATTCCATATAGAAATTTTTTTTATATAAATACAAAAGCTTTAGATTTTTTCTATTAGTAGGGTTTAATCAGAAAACTTATATTAAATAAATCTTTATATTAAGTAAAAAATAGCCAGTATTTATTTTAGAAAAATCCAACAATCATACTTCCACCTTTTATTTAAGCTATTTTCCTGAGTTTTATTGAAAATCTATTATGATTAAAATTTTAAAATTTAACTTTTTTACCCCATATTAATTAGAAGAATGAATCTAATCTCATTTGGATAATTTGTTTTATAATGAAATATCATTCTGTATTTATATTACTAAATGTGTAAAGTAAAGCGGTAATATTCAAGGTATACTTTTGTAACCATATAGTTTTTTAAACATATATTTATATAAACTAAATTTCTTTATAGAAAATTTGATCATCTAACCCTGTTACAAGGTTTATTACTCTAATAAGTTTTGATAAATCAATATTTTACATATTAAAATATACATCTTTGATGTTGAAAATGAAAAATACGAATGACCAAAATCTTTATAATTTTTTTTAAGTCAAAGAATCTCTTAATAAAATTTTAGAATGTATAATAAAATAATATATAATTACACTTAATTTATAGTTTTATCGCAAATAAACAACAGATATATCACCAGAGAAGTAATCCAGAATCAAGCCGAATACGTAATTATTAATGAAATTTTATTTATGTTACATTTTTTTGCTTCAAATTTGGATGGGAAAAGTAGAAATTCGAGTCCTCCACTTATATTAACTTTGTTAATGAATAAAAAAATGAAAATTTTCTTTTTAGTTCTTTTTTCAAGGCTATTTTATACTATTAAAAACAAATAAGTTAGCAAGTTCTAAAAATTTTAATTGATATTTAATAAAAATATCTAATTAGAAACCAACCATTATTTCTTTCGTGATCGAAAAAAAATAGCTTAAAATATTTTTAATTATGGTAGATAGATATAAAAAAAGATTATTTCAAATTTCGGTAATTTTTAATTCGAAATAAATTTTTTTTTGGTTGTTCCAGTTATATCAGTATTCTTCTTATTAGATTTATAAATTAAGATATTAATAAACTCGAAGTATAATAATTAGGTAGCTTATTGAATGGAAATTTTTAAATTAAAATCTGACCAATAGAAAAAATTATAAACTTTATGAATTGATATAAATAATTTTTTCTAGCGTAGATTTCTTTAATTTATTAATTTTGATTCAATTTACATAATTTTGTATCAGCTTAAATATTTGCATTTTATTTAAAAATCATGCGGTCCAGATTTTATAATCACTACAAAAAATATATTACATTATTTTAATATTTGGAATTAAAAAAGATTTATTTAATTAAGACATGATATCTTAATTTATTATTGAACTTTCAATAAAATTTAAAAAATCTACATTACGTATTTTCACTATGCGAATTTATTTATATATCAAACTATACGCATATTTTTTTCTGTTAAAATCCAATCGGATAAAAATTTAAGTCAAAATTAGTACGTAAATTAGGTGCAGATCTTATACAAAAATAACAGTGTCATAAATATATAACTAGCTATTTTTATTTTTAAATCCTATAAATCTAAATAATAATATTATGAATTTAAAGGTATAATATTTTCATTTTAATAACAAAATTACTTTTAATTTACCGAAAATAATGAAAATTAATTAATTTAATTTAATTTCTAAACAGATAATCTCTAATAGAGATTTTATTGAATACAACCGGCTATTATGATTTAAAGGTATCTAAAAAAAACTTACTTTATATTTATTCGATAATCACAATGTGAAAAAAAATCCTATTGATAAATTTTTCAAAAAACTTCTAATTAGTAAATAAAATTTGGGGGTTTTTTATCTCTCATATGAATTTAAAATTTAGTGACTCATTTTTTTATTGAAATGATTTAATTTTAATTTTATATAGCTTAATTATTAACATTTTATTTAATAAATACGCCCTTTTTTTTTTATATAAAGCATTAAATTGTGTATCTCTAATAAATATTACTTAAATCGAAAAATAATAGGAATGGTTGGATATTTTAAATGAAAATAGAACCAGTAATAAGATATTATTATATTTCTAATACCTAAAATATTACCCAATGTATTTTTTTAGAAAATTAATGATAAATTTCTTATTATAATTAACAGAAACAGATAAAATTTATGAAAAATAATTTCCGGATTTTCATATTAAGCAATAAATGATATCCAAAGAAGGAAAAAACGACTTTCTAAAAATATACCCAAAACTGGGTCACAGTATTTTATAAAAATTCATCATAGGGATATTTCCATAAAAAATACTCAAAGCAAATTCAAATTGTTAATGTCTCAGAAATATTTTAACTACAATATCAATATGAATTCCAAATCCTCCAAAAAAAAGATAAGAAGCTTATTTGAATTCTTTTTTCAAATTTTTTTCTTGAAAAATGATAGAAGAAAAAGTATCATACGGAGATGAAATTTAAATCGATAGCCTTTATAACTTAACAGTAAATTTTAAAGGCGCTTTAGTTACAATCAGGCGATGAATAAACAATTTCTATTTAATGGGCACGTTATTTAGGAGATTTTTTGATCCTTCATATAAGAAATAATTCTCGTCATTTTTATATTAATAAAACAATTGAAGATGAAAATTTGAGTTTAAATTGAGCCAACTTTTTATTTTTTTCAAAAAAAAGATTGATATAAATTTAAAATATTGATCATAAGTTTTTTTTACAGCAATTTCTGAAAAAATAATACGTATAAGTACAAATAACTGAAAATAAATTTCAAATAAAAGTTTCCTATATGGTATTTAAACTTTATCCATGAGATAGATTCAGATTGTCAGAAAAAATCATTTTCTTTAAATAAATACAGAAAGATCCTGAAAAATTATATTGGTTAAGAGAATATCTCTTCTAAAAATAAAAAAACACATTTATCAAAAAGTTTAATTATTTTGGTCTATTAGGTTAAGTGGAGAAAGTTTAAGCCTATTTAATCAACAGCATATATTCGCATTTCCTTTTTTTTTTTGCGGAGTCTAATTTTAATTTTTCTTAGACATATAATTAATTATTTCAAAATAGTAAAATCCCATTATATCATTAATTCGATAAATTTTTAGCTTAACTCTTAAAAATTCGAGTTTAAATAAAAATTAACTGAAATAGATTTATAAAAATAAAAAATAAAAAACTTTTACCAACTTTACTTATTAATCTAATAGTTTGAACCGGTTTGTATATATATTAAGCATTTTATTAAAATATGTTCATCTCTTCTATACTAAAGTTATAAAAAAAAGCCCATAAAAACCAAAATATAAAGCTATTTTGATTCTTTGAAAATAAAGATAAAGATAATTTTATAATTTCTTTATTTAAACTTAAATCTAAAAATATGTATTAGAAGTTTCATTGTGAAAATAAATGTAATTGGGTGATTTCTAATATATTAATCGCATAATATCTAATTTTAACTAAGTTTACACGTAATAATATATCAAACGCAATAGCTTTTTTTATTTTTACCTTAGAATTAGTCAATTTTATTCGTTCAGGGCTAAATTATCGAGCCTTTCCGAACTTTTTTTAAAAAAAATTTAAGGAAGGAAGAGAGTATGAAAATATTTTTATCATTCAAGCTTTTATATCAAAAAAAATGAGGCCCTCATAATTTTATGACATATTATAATATTATTATTGGCTGCTATATGCGTTCCAGTTATACTTTTAATCAGCCTTTATTTTTTGATAATTAAATAGCTATGAATAAATAATGAACAAAGGGTTATAAATTAAAATATGTTTGATCAGAGAATCCCGAGCCGCTGAAGCCAGGCTCTGAAGAAGCACACCTTTTGCCAAAACTATTTTTCGTAAATTTTTCTTTGCTGTAAGATCCAAAAAAAATCATTAAATTTGTATTCTTTCTGAGAACTCTGGTTATCTTTCTATTCTTCATGTATTTCCCCCTTTTATACTGTCTTTTTCTAATTAATTCTTGTTCATTTACCCTTAATAAATCATAAAAATTCAAAAATTCTAGCCTCAATGGTACTTTGATATACGAAAGTTCTAGGTGATATAGATATATCAGTCAAAGTCTCAATATTCTCTATCGAGCCTCTATAAACGTCTCTAATAAGTTTAAATAAACCCTTCGGTTTTACAAAAAAACTCTCAACAATTTTCCTTTAATTTGTATCAATTTTCTGCTGAGTGTTAATGTTATATATAGAGAAATCTTGTGTAGTTTCCGGTGTATAATGCTCAATTCTTTCCAAATTTGACGCTCTTAAACAATTATTTTGGTTAAGTTTCTTAGGAATTTTTACTCTAAATTTTTTATCTAGCCCGACGTATCCCTTTTCGGTCATAATCGACCATTCATTATAATGTCTTGTATCATTGATTTTGCTGTCACTGATTTTTTTTTTCAAAAAATCGCGGTAAATTGATTCCATTTTATTGGATAAGATCGTGAATTATATAGAAACTTCTATTACAGGGCTAACAAACGCGCATCCACCATCTGGAATCACGGCAATCTCCCTTTACACACAGTATCTGTGGTGTTTTCCGGAGTAAAAAATATTTTAACCAGAAAATGAGCCAATAGTTCTATTAATATAGAATACTTTGTATTCAATAATTAGATCCACGTCAATATTTTTTTTCGACATTATTGATTGGGGATAAAAAAATTTTCAATATGGAATTTCTGGCTACAACTGCTGTGGAATTAATGGTAGTGCAGACCAAAGTAGTTGAAGCTCCGAAACCCTTTCCGATTTTTCGTATATAAAATAATTCCTTAGATAATCTAAAAGTATAATACGTTTATCTTTTGGTGCAAATTTTGATTTTTTCCCTCTACCCATTTCAGATTTTAACAAATCAACCTCTCATATCATATAAATTTCATCAAAATCGTCTATTTTAAATCCCGTAATAAAATAAATTGATTCAGAGCTCTGTGAAAATTAGTTGTATACATTATATTCATAAATATCAGAATCACTGTTATAATTCACAGGAGTTGAATTTGCCAAAACTGGTTCTGTTTCATAATTCCCAGTAGCAGCTTTGTATTTTTCAATACCTTGAAAACAGTTTCTCTGAATGTTATTTTTTAAACTTGGATAAAAAATAATAAGATTATTCTTATTTTTTTATACAATTTAATTTGTATGAACAGAATTATTTTTTGAAAGATTGAGAAAATTCTTTCTTTAAATTTTCCAGGAAATGTATAAAAAATACTTTGTGCGAGCAGAGTATTTTTTTATTATTTTTTTTATAACCTTAATTCATTAAAATAGTTTTAAATTTAGTACAAAAAATTGGGTTTTATTAAAAGTATTTTTAATATTAGTAAATTTAAATTTAAATTGTTAGATATATGATCTTGAAGCAAAAAAAAGTACAGTGATCAATTTTATCAACCATTTAACACATAAATAAATTTTGATAAGCTAGAAAATAATATTAAAAAACTCATTTTTTATCGATTAGATAAATTACGGGGTTTTTTGTAGAATTTATTTATTTATATTTTAAATAAAAAAGTGTAATGATTTGGTAATTGGAAAATTAATTAACAAGATTTGCTTAAAAGATCATACGAAATCATTTAAAGAAATAAGTCATTTTTTTGTTTTAAACCTTATCCTATTTTGATATATAAGTCCCGAATATTATCTGTATCATTTTTTGTTAAATAAGTAAGTATATAATCGAATAAAACTCCCTATTAAGACATATTAACTGTTATAAATTTTGCACTAAGGCTATATTTTAATTATGTACGTGTATGTTTACGTGTTTTCCAATTAGCTTATTTGTAAATTTTTAACCAAAATTTCGATTAAATTTATTTTTCACTTACTAGTTATCAAATAAATATTTATCAAGCTTTTTTTTAATTTCATAAATCATAATAGCTGGGTATATTCGATAAAATCTCTAATATTAATTATAAATATTCATTATTCACAAAAATTTATTTTTGGGTATTTATATCTTTATTGGCACATAAAGCCGATAAATATTCTAATTAAAAAGAGATCAAATTTACGAGATAAAAAGTTTTTTTGAGAGTTCACAGGGTTTAACTATAAAAAAAACATCATTATTATTTTTCCATTTTAATCACCAAAAGATATAAATTTGGTAAAGAATATTATTTTATATTTTATATTTTAAATTATTTGTAAATTATTTTTTCTAACCCACATGATTAATTTTTATATAAAATAAAACTATCCCCGATACAAATGTAATAGGTCTGGCTAGAATATTTTAATTTAAAATAAATTTAAAAATATTAATTTCTAAAATTCAAAAAAATTTCACCAATTTTTATCTTTAAAATTTAAAGAACTCAACATTAAAATTATAAAGAAGAATTAGATATAATTTTAAAAAATATATTAAAATATTAAATAGAAATCCATTTGTATATTACAAACCGCTACTAATCAATAATAATAATAATTAACTGTACCTATTAAAGCAAAAAAAAATAGCAGTTAATAATTATATTTTTAAATATTTTTTCTAGACAGAATCTGAAATTTTATACAAATTTGAGTGAAACTGGACATTTTTGGGGTTCCCCTGTCATTTTAATTAGCATTTCTATTCAAAACTCAACAATTTTTTTTTATTTTTATCATTGGGTAAATTTATTTGCGTATTTTTCATTTTTTGTATGTTAAATTTCACAATTACTTTATGAAATCAAAATTGGTCATGATAGGGCATTTCAAAAAACATGACTTATTTAAATCCTGGAGTGGGGCTTTTTTCAATCCATTTTTGTCAAAGTAAAATTCTCGCTAGATAAAATTGAACTTATTTCTAACTCGTGTGAGGTTATACGTTTCAAAATTTCTTTTTATCAATAAAAATGTTCATATAGAGACTTGCTAATCATAAATCAATACAGATTGTAAGTTTTTAAAAAAAATCCAAAAAAAAGTCAAAAGCAATATTGAAACATCCCCTTTCACCCTTTATCCATGCCTCCAAACAAGCCCCATTTTTTCGACAAAAAAAGTCCCCGTAATGGCATAGTCTCTTCAATATTCAACTTAAAACATCAAAAATAAATAGAAAACGACCATTTTGACGAATTTAAGAAAACAATTTAAAATTTAAATAATTCCGAATAGCTATAGATTTATATATAAAGATTTTTTTTTTTAAACATTTATCTTTTATTAATTAATATTTTTTATTAAATATTGCTTTTATTCATTATAAACGCATATATTTAATATAAATAAAGCTATATAAGTCAATATAGTTCAGATTATCAATGGTAAACAAAAAATTTTATTAAGACTGCTGAATTATCATATATTTATACTAACACTTTACAAACATTTTTTGAAAAATAAATCAGTTAGGAAATGTATCTATCAAGGAAATTTTTAAAACTCTCTTTCACTATAGAATGTTTTAAAAATAACATAATTTTTTTTAAAAAAATCTGGAAGCCGTTTGATAATAAAATAAACATTTTAGCACTATTTATATCCTCACTTATTTTATTCTCCACTTACCTTTCAGTGAAACTTGTATTTAGTCATTTATTTATTACTAAGTCTTCAAGAATAAGAAATAAAATTTGACTAAATTTATGTTAGTTTTAATCTAAGTAGTTAGTGATTACTAAATTGCTTCAGAAATAGAAATAAAGTAAGAATATAGAATATATATAGGCCATTTTATAATAAAAAACCTTGATATAGATCTTAGAGGCTTTTGTTATTTACTTGAACAGAATTTTTCATGGTTTAATTTGTAAATTAGAATTATTGAAGACTAAATACTGACTACACGTTTGTGGTTTTTTTATTTATAATTTTTTTTTTGAGAAGGATAAAAGTAAAAATATAATACATGATATAAGTAATTCGATTATATGAACTAAATCAATTGGCAAATAAATTTTTTTAGACATAAGATTTCAGTATTTAATCCCTAAAAAGACTGGTATTCTTTTTAATATTTGGTCTTCTTACCCTTTTTTTTTCTTGTTAATTATCTCTGAGCAGATAATATGACAGAGATTGTCATTTTTTATTAGAAATTTATTTGTAAAAATTTATAGCTTTTTTAAAAATGCAGATCAGGAGCATTTTAAATCCAGGTATGAGTTTACTTGGACATTAACGCTAAATATTGATGCTATTCTGAGATCCTCCACGAGCTCTCCAAAACTTGAATGTTTTTTTGAATCAATTATTCGGATGTTATCTAAATATAAATTATGTTCTTTACTGAATAAAAATTTCATCGTCCCATTTGATCCTCCGATTTCAGATAAATATAAATTACTTGATAAGTTAATTTCTTCCAAGGAATACGTAGTTTTTTCAATTTTGACTCCTCGGTTTTTTTCAAATCTTAAGTTATATCCACAATAGTTGACACAATTTTCAAAACCTCCAATGCCTTCCAGTTTAGTTATTTGGTTTTTAAAGTTAAATTAAAAAGCTCCAAGTAGTTATTTTTGCTTGGTAAGAATTGGCTTGCGCCCTCGTACCAGTTGTGATTTTTTATAAAATAATTTTTTTTAAAAAAATCCATAAGATTCTTAGTTTCTTCAAATTCAGAATATTTTCTTAGGAATAACCTGCAGTGTATTTCAAAGAGCTCCCTATTGTGAGAGGTTTGTATTTTGATTAAATCATATTTTATTCTTTCTAAAAATGTGGTTCTGAGACTTTATATATTTTCTGCCTTGTTATGGATTGTATGGGAACAAAAATTGTCCTTTTGCAACTTGTTAAAACTTTATTTATGAAACTGGTGATTTCTGTAGATGAATCTGGGATTGTTTTTTTAGCAGAAAGTTTTATATCAATATTCGCCAGTAACGCATTTGCTTTTTTGAAATCCCAGATATATGACTGCTAATTTTTGTTTTGAATCAAAATCAATGCTACAGGGAAGAATTTTCTTGAGTTATCGCTTATATCAACAACAAAAACTGGAATAAAGATATCGTTTAGTCTGTAAGTTGCATCTAAATGGATTTTCCTAAGCTAAAAAATCTATGTAGAAGTTTTTTAGAACTAAAAAATAAATTGACACCACTGATAATATATTTTATTCTAAAATCATATTAGTTTCTAATTTTGAATTGTTTTTTGAAGAATGCATATTGATCTTAACTATGAAACATTCAAGATACAGTTTTTTTTGTTTGTTTGTTTTATTTAAATACAATATTGAGGAATATATTTCTTACACTCTGCCTTTGTGCCTTGAGCAGAGGGAATTATTCTAATTTAACAAGGCTTTTGAATTACACTGTATATTTTAGAGATCCTTGAAGTGGGGCTTATCGGTGCCTTTTCTTCTAAACACATTTGATTTTTTTCAGATGATTTATATTTTATAAATAAATCACCGAAATGGTACCTTTATATTTTTATTACAACATTAAACCCAATAATATCAATTTTTTTGCAAAAATGATATATTTTGGTGTATTTTTTAGTGAAATGCGTTTTTTTAATGTTCCATTTATCGTTAACGAAAATTTCACCAAATTAATTTTCGATAAGCTCATAACAAACCCAAACAGGCATGATTTAAAAAGTGTAGTTATAGTAATATATGTGATCTAAATATGATTTAATTGCGAATATCGACAAAAGATAATGTATAGTTAGATTTAATAGCATTTCATCATATACCATATTATATTTATTTTTTTTCGAAATCACCTCAGACGCAAAAATCGAAGATATTTTAATTGTAGATTTTAAAGATTGTTATTAAATGCATTCAATTTTTTCACAAAATTATGTAATTCATGCTATAAATAAAGAATCAATTCATTCGCAATTAGGTAAATTTTTTTTTGAGAATTTTAGGCGAAAATCAGGAGTAAATTTGTAGGAAATTCCCAAATATGTCAATTCTACTTCAAATTTATGGAAAATTATAGATTATGACCATTTGTTCCATTTTTTGTTGCGAGTTAACCCTAACAATAATTATATAACAAAAAATAATAAAAAGTATCTAATATGAAAAATTGACACAAATACCCACAAAATATAATCCTAAATATGGATATTAGTAAAAATAACCAGAAATAGTCAAATTAATTGATTGATTTGAATAAATAAAAATTGGAAACCAAACATAATCTAAATTATATTTTTATTTCGTGTTCTAATATGAAACTGATATTCCAAAAAACTATAATACGAATTTAAGGATCCCATGATAAATTTTAACTTGTTTTCCAAAAAAATTGATTGATTAAATAAATATTTGATATATGCTATAAAAGAAAAATCGAAAAAAATCATTAATTTTTTTGATTGAAATTTAATGATAAAAAAACTAACGGCTAAAAAGTAAATGAAAGGGAAAAAAATAAAAAAATACTAGAATGTGATATTTTTACTTCCGTTAAATATCTTTAGAAATCAATTTAAACCACCTTGTCATAATTCAATTCATTTTTAATCTGTAAATATTCTAAAATTTGAAGTGATCAGCTCCAATAAATGTGGTATATTTTTATACAAAATTTAAAGATTATTTTTATGTAATATTTACCTTCAAAAAACCATCAAAATTTATTTTTAGCCAAAAAATTAATATAAAATCCCAAATTATTTAGTTTTTGGTATAAAAATGATGAATGATTTATAAAGCTTTTACAAAATATCTTTTATTGTAAAATTTATATAAGTAGGTCCATTAAATCTAAAAAGAAGCGAGTAAATTTTGGTTCAAAGATTATCGGAAAAACAAAAATATCGCTTAAGATTAAAAATGGAAAATTTTTATTGCTTTCATAAATCTAAATATGATTTAAAATATATAAAGTAAAAAAAAAATTGAAATTTTTAAGCGAAAATATCTGTTTTTTGGATAGCGAAAAAATTAAAAAATATAAACAGGGTATTTGTTAATTATTTTTGGTATTTTCAAAATAATAAAAAATATCCCCAACTTAAAATAAAAAATTGCTCCAATAAATAATTTTAAAAAAACAGTTTAAAAAATAAAGAATTCAAATAGAAAACGGTAATGGATAGCATAAAAAATATTTTACAATAATATAGATATAATGGTATTTTTTATAAGGATGATAATATATTGGGGGATATATTCATTGTTAATCTCCTATTTTTTAGAAAAAAAATATTTGAAATGATGAAAATTAAATCACGTCCAAAAAAATTCACAGATAAAATAAATATAAATACTATCTAATATCTATTTATAAAATTTTCAAGAATAGTACAAAATTGATTTTCTAATATATATGATGAATTTCTAAATAAAAAAATTTAAAAAATGACTCTAGATTTAGAATAAATTCTATCTCAGATAATAATAATAATAATAATAATAGCATATCTTTACACTAAAATAAGATTAAATAAATATTTTTAATTTTTTAAAATCAATGAAATAAATAACACTAAAAGTCATTTTAGGTTGTGTTTTGGTATCATAAAGTTGATAGGTCTATAAAAAAAAGAGAAATGTTTAGAATTAGCTGCACTTTTTTTTAAAAAAGTTAGAATTTTTTAAAAATAGGAATTTCTATCAAAAAAAATCTAATTTAAAAAAATCAATAACTCGAACTAATAAGTATATATTTTAAAATGTGTGAAAAAAAAAATAATTAAATGATTTATTTCATATCCAAAATTTTAAATAATAACTAATTTTATTCAGAATAATCATATTTTTAGTGTATATTTAAATTTTTGATGAAACGAATACAATGCTCAAAAACAATTATTGAAAAAAAGTGAGTATAAATTAAAATAAACAAATAATATTTTACTTACTAAATAAAAAAAAATTTAGATATATTTTTAAAGATAAGATAGTTTATAAATAGCATCATTATACCCAAAAATTCGATTTTAGGATATAACACATCAATCTGAATAACACAATAAGCCATTAAAAATATAATGTATTTTTTCGAAAATTTCATTATCACCCATAAATTTTTTTTTAAATACAAATCATATGGCTCAATGTAATTTTTTAAATAAATAAATTTACTTTTAAAACTAATAATAGAAAAATTATTATTCCAAAATTAATTTTGAAGCGAATGATGCTATAAGAAAATGAAAAATATCAGGTAAATTTTTTCATAAACCATAAACCATAATAAGAAAATATGGATTTTTTAATTCCTATAGTGCTAATAACTCATCAAAAAATTAAAACGAAAAAAAGCTGAGAGCTGAAAAAAAAAAAATAAAAAAATCATAACTTAACGGTTTAAACTAGAAAAAAATCAAAAAAAGCTTTATTATAATAATAATTAGAAAAGTATCAATAATGATATCCATGAAGATTTTTTTTGGGTGATAAAGATAAAGGTGGTCAATTTTGGATAACTACTATCAATATCCGATACAATCTGCGAATATTGAAACAATATTACACACGAAAAAATTAAGAAAAATACCCCAATAATAATTTAAGCTAAAAAATTAAGAAATGAAAATCTATTTATTTCACAAATATTTCTGAAACATTTTCCGATCTAGAAATTGAAAAATTAATAAAATTCAAAAAATTGAATCAAAAAAATAATTTATTTGATTTGAAATTAAAATTTGCACAAAAATTAATCCTTTAATCTACAAAATTGATAGGTAAATAGAAGACAAGTTAATTTAAATTGGGTTTCGGTTGAGTTGAAAGTCATGTATTTATACTTAAAGCCAATGATCAATATAAAATTATTTATATGATTATTTTTTAAGATTATGAAAAATATATTGATAAAATCAGAAATTATACAAGATTTTTTATTTTCCTTCAAAAATTATTTTTCTAATTTTTAAATTCCACAAGATATATTTTTATAAAATTTAATCAGATATGAGTTAATTTTTTGCTAATAATACATTATTATTCCACCAAGGGATAAAAATTAACAAAGAAATAAGATTTTGGCGATTAATTTTCTTTAGAATAATGTTAAACGGATATAAATTTTTTTATGATGAGACTCCAAAAAATTTATTTTCAATTTTTTTAGGATTTCCACAAATTTTAATGAAATTATAAACATTTTTCCTACGAAAGTTGCATCATAGATCTTTTATTTACACTAAAAACCCCACTTTATAAGTTGGAGCGAAAAGGAAGTGTATATTTTATAACAGTTTAAAATAATATATTAAAATTAACTCGAGTTTTTATTTATTAAAATATTAATAAGTTAATAAAAAGTTTTTTTTGGTTAAATTATTGTTATTTTAACCTTTTTTTTTTTTGATTTTATGATTAAGAGTATAGAAATGAAAACATTTTAAGATTTTTAATGTTAAGAAAGATTATTTGGATAAATTCACATAAAATTTAAGTAAGTTTGAAAAAAATAAAGTTTCATATTTTGGTGATGAAGTTAATTAATTAAAATGGATTATATTTTTAATTTATATATGTATAACTATTTTAAATTACCATAATGCAACCTTAATCATTTTTATAAAATTCCTGATATCAAATAATTGTGAATGAAATTGGATATCATATTTTATGACTGTTTCTCAAAAAAAATTTATACCTAAGTATTTTTCATCCAATTTACAATGATAAATTTAATTTTTTTTTTGAAAAAAAAGATTCGAAAAAATTCAATTAGTTTTTTTATTATAAAAGTTAAAAGATAAATCAAGTTTCATAAAATCAGCTGTTTCTGATTATTAATTTTAAATAGAGCTCTTTTGATAGAGTTATATTAACTAAGTTTTTGTTTATTATTAAATATCTTAATTTTTCATTATCCATAATTATCATAGCGAGTTCCATAATATTTTTTCATAATATTTTATTTATCTAATTTATTAGGAAATTTTAATTTTTTAATATCCACCAAATAAATTTTTAGAGATATTTTATTAATATAAAATATAATAAGTAATGAAATCTTAATGTTTACAACCAAGAATACTAAGTTTAATAATAAAATAAAAATATATCAACTTTTTATTTTTTGAATTTAGCTAAATTTATTTGGTTTTTTATTAGTGAAATCGTTTTTTATGTAATTTAATCTTTAAATTTTCGTTTTAAAGAAAATTAAATAATTAATCTACTTGGAATTCTAAATTTTTATTTGTATTATTATTTCTGGTCCAAATTAAAATAAGATGTCAAATATTGGTATACAAAGAGGTTTATCATAAAAAAACTATCGATGAGAATTTTAAATGGAGCGATTTTAAAATCCGGATTCTTTTATTAAAAAAATGTTTAAAAAATCCAAAATATATACGTATATATATATGTATTATTAATATTATTAAATTAAATTTTATTGGGATTTTTAAATTAAATGTTCAGCATAATATATTAAAAAATATTTATTTTTGGTATCCATATCTTTAAAAATTCACTTTTTTATAGTTCTAATTTTTAAGCTAATAAAATATTTCACAAATCAGAAAATTATATTTATAAAAAATATTGCATTTATACAATCTAAATGAAAAAAGATCTATTAAGTAAAATAAACAAAAATAACATTTACACAAAAGTGAAAATTATTTTTTTGGGGTTTTTATTTTCTAATGATGATTAATTTTTCCGATTATAAATGCATTTTTTCAATTAAAATATAAGTATATTGCTAATAAATATATTTGTGATAAATATAACTAAACTTGAAAATAATGTATGATACAAAAATTTCTTGAGATTTATTTAAAAAAAGACGAATAGTGTATTTTTAAATTTTATATCTCATTTTTAAAACAATTAGAGCATAAATGTTTTGTAAGAAAATAAGGAGCTAAGTCGCCCAAAAATGAAAAATATTTTGAATCCACAATATAAGCAACTTTATTAATTAATTATTTTTTCAAATTATAATAATAATGGTTTAAACTAATTTATTAAAATACAAAATACAATGAAGAATCGCTCATACACATTTATTTGATAGTTAAAATGCGAGTTTTTTGTATCGATATTTTTTATGAATCCCTTGAATTGAGCTATTAATAAAACTTGATTGCTTTAAAATTATCATGCTATAGTATATATAAATATCATATCTTTTTTTTTTTTTCACGGAATTTTATTGTAAGATAACGTCTTTAAAAACTATACTAAAAAAATATATAAAAAAAGAAAAAAAATTATAGAAAAGACTATTATCATAACTATAATAAGCTCCTCTGCCGGACTACTGGCTGCGTACCTAAGGGAAAATGGTTCAATCTACCAACCGAAAAACCCACGCTGGCATATCTTCAAGTAGGCTGGATGACTGAGGTTACGACCAGTCAAGAATTAAGCTCTTTTTCAATGAAAAATAGTTCATTGTATCTACTGAACTCCTATTCAGAGCCCACTTCTAGCAGGATTAATAAATATCGTATCCGTGTAGAGATTGTACCATCAAAGCTATCTATTCAGTCAAAAAATGATATATACCGAGAGTATTAGCTCTTTTTTTACAGTTTTTACATACGTTTTCTATTTTATTAAATTCGCTTATTTTTTTAAAAAGATGCGTTTTTTTTACTGAATTATTTAAAAAAATATTGTATAATATGATTAAAAATATTTTTGTTATAAAAACCATTTATCTATTGTGATCGATAAAATTTTTAAATCTATTTAAATATCTTTTAATTTGGCAAAAAAAAAAACAATAAATTAAAAGATATATATATAAATACCAAATATTGTAATGCTTTGTGTTTAATGAATATATATATATAATTAAAAAGTTATTTTTCTATTCAATACCAACTATGCCGCTTTCATCTTTCATATTAAATACTCTCTTTTCAATTACAATTTCTCTCCCTTTTCCCTTTTTTCCATTGCCCATTATTTCCTTGTTACTTTTATAAAAAACTTTACCAGTATCTTTTTGTACAAAAAAGATAAATAGAACCAAAACTCTTTTTTTTTAGAAAAAGGTTTTTTATATCTTATAGAATTTATTGTAATACTTCGAAAATATTCTTTCATGTTTTTTAATTTTTATTCCCATCGTTTTATGTTTAAAGATAATTAGTAAAAATATATATTTATTGAGCCATTTGAAATAAATTTATTCAGCACACAGTGCCAGTTATAAGAAAAATATTTTTTATTATTAATTTATTCTTCTTAATGTTTTTTAGGAGTATTTAAAATTTAGAATCATATTGATAAGATAAATATATGGGTTGGGTGATTGTGTATGTCGAATGAAGGGAATTTAGAACTTATAAAATTATCTTTATTTTCGATCCCTAGAAAACCTAAAAAAACAGGATTTATTTATAAATATATCAAGCAGAAGGGGGCTTTTTTTTCTAATTAGTAAAGATTACTATTTTTACAATCAATAAGGGAAATATATTTAATTATTTTGATTTTATATTAAAGAAAAAAATTATTGATTCGCTTTATTTTACATATGTGGTTTCAACTAAGATGATGAATTATTAATCCCAAGCAGTGATTTTGATAATTATTCAATAATACTCTGCTTATAAGTTTTTATATATTACCCGCCTTTTTATATGCATCGAAGATAAATATCCAAAAAAAAAATCACATAATGATTAATAACCAAATTAATCGCCTTATTTCAATAAAAAAATATTAATAAAAAAATCTAAAAAAATCATATACATAAATTGAAAATTTTATATTGAGAGATATTAATGCAGCATTTTTTTTATTTAAAAAAGTTTCTAAAATGCAGAAAATGCAGTAATGATGATAATGTGAATAAATTAGTATTTTTTCTTCCATTTTTTCAGAAAGTATTGATTTTTTATGAAATAGGAAACTGAGATTTTAAATACATTGAAGGGCTTTTTTTACGTAATGAAATTGATTATTAAAAAAAGCTATACCGCTTTCATAACTCATTATAAAAAAATCCAAATGATTTATTAATGATTTTTTTTTTATAATAAAGGTTTGGTAAAATTTTTTACAAATAATTTATTTTTATTAATATAAATTCCTTTAAAATAATAAGCTCCAATGTATAATGTTTAATTATATAAGTTATTACATAGTATATTTAAGCCTATTACAATATTTCTAGCCTTAATTATCGTTGAAGATAAATACTATATTTAGACTTATAAGGTAATATGGATTCATTCTAATTTGTCAGCATATTAATGAGAAAAAAAAAAAACTCGGTGATAGACTGTTGATTTCAAATAAAAATAAAGTAGTACTAAACATCGCTATCTA
This sequence comes from Smittium mucronatum, assembly GCA_001953115.1. Taxonomy (NCBI): domain Eukaryota; kingdom Fungi; phylum Kickxellomycota; class Harpellomycetes; order Harpellales; family Legeriomycetaceae; genus Smittium; species Smittium mucronatum. The sequence continues at coordinate 11,113 of LSSL01000867.1, read as the reverse complement.
GCAGAAAAAGATAGGGACTAATATAGCTAAGTAAAAAAGATATTTTTATGCCAAAGAACCCATAGCAGATTATTTTTACAATCAATTTTTATTCATTCGTTTAGAATTATTTATGGTTTTACGTTTTATCTTCAGACTGGAAATGTTATTAAAAAATAACAATAAAAAAAAAGAGTTAATATATTTATATATATTCTAAAAAAAATTCAAAAAGGTTTCTAAAAATCTAAAAATCCTTCTCTTCTTTTTACTAAATAAAGATAAAAAAAAATTCCACCGAATTTCTCTCTCTGAAATAGCAACCCAGTATATTTTAGATATTGGATAAAGGATACCAGCGAGCAAATAAACCCTGAAGTAGGGGTATTTTCGACGGGCAAATGCCAAAAAAGAATTTATCTTTTCAGGCAAAAAGTCGTAAAAATTAGCATCGAGAATTTAGAAATTAAAGATAACATAGTTTAAAAAATATATTAAAGGAGGGAAAATAGTTCCATTAATATATATCAAAGACATTTTTATAGTTCAAGTTCATTTAAAGTCAATAAAAGATTACAGAAACCAATTATAAAAAATTAAAAGAACTCTTCACCCAACTCCATTTTTCCGCTCTAACAGGGTAATATTCCTTTAGTATCGACTCAAGGAGTCTGGTGAATAATTTAAGCTCTAAAAATTAAATATTCTAAATTTTTTTTTGTTAGTATCAGAAAATTTGTTGTTTACGGTACAAATTCAAGATCGATATACCAGACCAGAACTTAATACACATGGGTTAGCATTTATTCGTCTCTAAAATCAGACATTTATAGATGGAATTAAAGAAATATCTACAAAAAAAAATCAATGGCTACCATCTTTGTAGTTTTTCTAACAAATTTATCTCCAAAAATTGAAAATGATTACGCTAAAAACAACGTTTTTTAAAAGGTCTAATCGGAAAATATAGATGATTAGTTTAGTTACAATAAATAGATGTTAATTTCTGCACAAAGCTTGTATTGTTATCAATTATAATGGATATAGCTTTTTTCACTATAGGGTTTTCATTGTATTTAACATAATTAACGTTAAGCTCTAAGCGTTTTTGAATTCATACGCATTAATTCTATAATACAAATCAATTAATTTCCATGTCGCACATCCCATTCTCGATTTAGATCCAATATAGTATAGTGATATTTATAATATCTCAAATATTAGTGCACTCTTAGTTTCATTTTTTAGAATTTCCTCATCTGGCGACTCCAAAACTTTAAACTCGCACCAATTCAACATTTTAAATTTTTTTGTGTGTTTCCATGGAAGTTTAAGGAGTAATTCGGTAAAAGTTTTATGACTGTTTGTATAAATTGAAATTCGTTTCTAACTAATTTAAATACTTAAAAGATGATTTTAAACCATTTTTAAACATTTGCATTCAATATAAAAATATGTTTTCAAAAGCGTAAAATTTTGTTCGTAGGCCTCTTATAGAATAACATTCAGAAATAACTAATACTTTTACAAGTTCTATAAATAGTTCATTATCAATACGCATTTTTCAATTAACTTATTGGATATATTTGTTGTATAAAGTCTGCTAATTGTAAAAAAAAGAACAATGATTTATTTCTAATTTTTGCGATAATTCTCTATTTTCACAGATATTAGTATTTTATTGGCGTATTATTTCTTTTTATCCCACAGATGTGTTTAGACCCCCACGCAAGCAGATTTCCGACTATCCTCGATCGTGATTCCTTGAAATTAACATTTTCACTTTCATAACCAGAACTTCCTATTTTGGAATTTGATTAATTGCGAGTAGCCCAAAAAGGCGTTTGCAACAATCACAAACACATTCAGTTTGCAAAAAGAACATTATATTTTTTATTGCTAGTCATTAAACTGATACAAAACTATGAAAAATGATACAAATTTATGTAAATTGATACAAAATTAAGCATTTAGAGCAATTTCAGCTAGACAAAATTATGTAAATCAATACAAAAAGCTTATAATTTTTTTCTATTGGTCAAATTTTAATTAGAAAATTTCTATTCGATAAATGGTTATATTAGTTAGCAAATAGCTAGTTGATATTTAGGAAACATCCCACAATCATAGATCCAGTCTTTATTTAATTTTATTCCCTGATTTTCCTATGCAAGCTATCATATCCAAAATTATAACGGCATATTTACTTCATCTTAAGTGAGATGGAAGAATATAATCTCATCGGGATAATTATGTGGTTAAATGGAAATTTATTCTGCGTTTATATCCCTAAAAGTATAAAAAAAGTGATAATATTCAAGATATAAGTTTTAACCATATAATATTTAAAGATTGATTTATCTAATACTCAAGTACTTTATTGACAATTTAATCATTTAACAAGGCTACGGGGATTATTAATCATATAAAAATTTGACAAATCAATAGTTTAATTAGTAAAATATACTCTTAGCTATTAAAAGGTAAAAATATGAATTAACAATATCTTTATAAGATATTTTTTAAATTAAAGAATCTCTTAATAAAATGTTAGTCTAAATAATAAAATAATACAAGTACACCTTATTTATTTTTTGAAAGCATTCAAAAAAAGATTTACTATTAGAGAAGTAATTCAGAATGAAGCCGAATATGAAATTACTAATGATATGTTATTTATTTGCATTGTTTCGCTTCAAATATGGAAGGAAAAAAGTAGACAGTTGA
>LSSL01000866.1:0-12851 GCA_001953115.1 Smittium mucronatum | reverse complement strand
AAGTTGTTATATAATGTTTTCTCGAGATTTTATAATTTAATTTTTTAAGGATAATAAGATATAACCAACTATTTTTTAGTATTTTTTTGAAATTTGGTATTGATAAATTGCGGAGGTGTTGAAGTTTAAAATTCAACCAAAAAACGGTATTGCAGATGAATTTGGAGAGTTAAATTTATAGTTATTCATGGATAACTTTATAGAAAAAATTCTATTAAAAATATGATTTTATTATAGAATATCTACTCTACCTAAATTAGAATTAGAACTTAAAATCATTTTTTTCAGATTGACTGATCAGAAAATTCTAAATATTATCCATAAAAAAAGAAGCTTATTCAAGCATATATTTAATACCAAGATGAAGATAAAAAGATACTATTGTAGCTCTTTAATAGGTCCATACCAATTTTTGTTCACGATTTTAATATATTTGATTTGAATTCCTGACTACTGAATGAAAATATTATACTAGACGAAACGTTTTATGGGAGAAAAAAAGAGAAGACAGAATTAAATGGGTTGATGTTTAAGTAAAGATTCAAAACTAACCTTTAATCATAATTAAAACAGTTAATTTAGTTTTATCTGGGATTGCTTGCTATAGGGAGAGTAAGCTTAAATTATCTTTAATAAAGTCAGCTCAAAGTTTGCAAGACTAATACTAGACTCTTTTTGAAATTTATAAGATTTAGGTAATTTAAGAAAAATCAATATACAATGGCAGAATTTATTTTCTAGTGAAATATACATAAATTCGCTATGAAAATATAAGAGGTGGAGATATAAATCAGTAAAAAATATTTAACCATCGTGCAGAGATACTAATATTACAATTTTTTTATATACAGAAGGAAGAGGCGGAAGTGGGGGGGAGGGGCTATTTTTTTGTTAAATTTAAATGGAACTTGATCCTTTTTGGTTAGATTCGACTACAGGTTCAGAGAAAAAATACAAAATATCTTGTCTATTTGAGAACTGAACTCTAGTGTTTTTAATTTTTGGCGGCTGGTGATAGAGTTTTACAGACCCAAACTTATCACCAATGGATTTATACCAACCTTTTGCGACGCTCTTAATTGAATCCAGTGATGGCTTATGTGATTGATTACTCAGTGATCTATTAGAATTCGGTAATACAAATTCATTTCTTAGAGATTTTGAAGTTAATATATGATTAAGTTTGAATAGATTTTTCAATCGACTGGTACCTTTCGAAGTATCAGGTTTAGGAACCTGTTTCTCGAACATGTTTCTATTATTGAGTATGGAAGGATTTCTTTTGATCAGATTCGCGGTATCACAAAAGAAACAGTTGCAATTTAAGTGGCACTGGCAGGGGCATGGATCACCAGTTATACAGCAAGTTCCATAATCTCCTTTGCAGGTTCTACACCCCATTTTATTTAAACGAATTTGGATAAGTTGTGGAGATGGTAAAAAGAGTATTGTTTTGATTTATAAAAAAGAACCAGCTAAGGCTTTGTGTTAGAGGCGATTATTTAAGAAAGTAAAATCTTTTAGGGTTCTTAATAGAAATCACTCGAGTATTTATACTAAATATATGCATTCAATTGAGTAAACTGTTGTCCAATAATCAATTTTCGAAAATAAATTTTTGATGATAGAAAAGAAAAAAAGAGTATTCTTAAAAGAAATAGCTCCTATAAATTAATTCTATAAAGGGAAATGTTTTCATTTGTATAAAAAATTGATCTTACAGCCTATATATCGTTGCTTATGAATTTAAAGGAATGAATCTTTTGACAACTTATCTAAGATCAATGATGAGGAACTTGGTTTTGAATCCAATTAAACTTCATTTCTTCTATACCCAAGCTTGCACCTACAATTTGAAATCATTCATACCTTATTAAGAAGTCCATGTCAATAACCATTATTTGGCTATATTCATATTTTGGAGATGAAATATATTTCAAGTGGTGAATTACAATCTAAAAAAGGAAAAAAACCAAACCAAATCGTGTCATTGTCATTTTATTTAATACCATATTTTCACCATAAGTCCTTTGAAGTTTGTCTTATTGGTAGCTATATAGAAAAATAAAAAGTATTGCTGTAATTTAGAAACATAAAATAAACTTTACTTCTTTCTGAAAAAAAAAGCAATGTTTAACATGTATTCAACAATTTCCAAAAAGGAAAAGGAAAGGGAAAGAAAAATTTTATAACAAGAAAAAACCTTCAAAAAAGAACCCCTATTTGTTTTATGTATACACCTATAAAAACTTTGTACTGTTATTTAATTATTAAAAAAAGAAAGATAAATTATTTATAAATAAATTGACAAATAACAGTCCGTTTTTTAAAAAATTAGATGCGGCCGATTCGAAAAAAGTAGAGTTTGTATGGCATAGAAAATTGGTGATTTATAATTTAAAAATTTCATGTCATCTTTATACTTTTTACAACTGGAATTAAATTGTAATGTGGATTTTGAAAAGCGATTTTTAGGAAATTTTAATGAAACCAAATTAAATCATCTTTGAAAAATAAAAAAACGCCTATTTTTTTTTTCTGATGAAGTTTCTCATCTGCAGTTTAAGAGCATAGTACAATTCATAACTAGATTTTTACAATACATATTTAATAAAATTTAAAATTTAAAAACCCCCAAAACCAGAATTGTATACTTAGAATCGTTGAAACTTGATATAAAAATATTGTGCACTGCTTATAATAATTAAAGATGTTTTCTGAAAAGAAAAATCCTTTTAAAAAAGGGTTGGTATTTTGGATTTTTATCTATAGAAGTATCTCAAAAGCTGTTATTTTCATAATAGCAAATAAATGGAGAAGTTTTAATTTACCTTCAACATTTCTTTACGAGAAAATAATGGTAATTTTTTATGATGTCACATAGGATAATCTCATTTAATACCGGTTTGTATTTGTCGACCGTCAATAAATTGACTACATTTTTAGTTTTATTTCATTGACACTTCATTTAAAAGGTGTAGCCTATTGTAGCATTTTTTTTATTCTAATTATTCAACGAGAATTTTTTATTTTGGTTAATAAAGTTTTGGAAATCCAAATTTTAATTTATAAAAAAAAAAAAAATCAAGCTAATTTTCAACACATATTCAACGTTTTTAAAATTTAGAAATTAAAACAATATAAAACTAAAATTTAAGTCTTTTAGTATCCTGTCATTCCCAAAATAAAAAACAAACTAGCATTTTAAGATGGTTTATTTCATATTACTATTATATATGTCTAAAATCGTAGACGGATTTCAAAGGTGAATTTAATAGGTGAAACCCCTGTTTTGAATTGATACCTCACATTATAAAAATTAATCTAATGCTGATAATTTTTTTAAAAAATAACTAGCGTTTTCTTGTCACTTTTTTCAGGAAAAGAATCAAATTATGAAAATGATTTTGAGAATACTATCATTTAGTGTATATAAATAGTTGAAATTAAGTACATAGTAGAAGCACCGCATAATATATATGTATATGATAATAAATTTAAAGAAACTGCATAATTATTAAAGATTCTTTATTAAATGACTTTTTTTTAGAAACCTTGGTTAAAAAGTTACAGCTGTTAATATTAGGAAATTTCAAATAATAGTCAAATATACTAATCATATCTTCAATTTGTTCAAAAAAAGGTCGATATTTAGACTAAGAGTGTTGTTTTTTTAAAAAAACTTTCTCTTTATGAAAAAATAAGAACGGTTATGTCTAATAATAAAATTATTTCCGAAATGGTTGTCATTTATATGAATGGGCATTAAAATATACTATACTCATTTGATTTTAAAAATCGGTCGAAAATTACAGGAAAAACTATAAAGATAATCAAACTATAAAATGGATGCTAATTTAATATTGAAAAATAATTTTCAATCCGCTTAAACAAAAATTATTTTATTTAAACATCTTATATTGAAAACTATCCAAGATTTTTTTTGTACACCAACCAAAAAACCAATCAAAATAAACAATAGTATAACTTTTAGAAAAGTAAATAAATTCTGTGTTATTTTTTTAGAAAATTAAGGTCTTTAGTTGGATTAGTTTCAAATAAAAGTAAAAAGCTGAAAATTTACACATAATTTGATGTACCAAACTATCAAGTTATGATGGGGAAAGAGGCTAAAGCGAAAAGTGGCATTTTTGCTACCACAATAGGTTTTTTTTATTAGAAAAAATCCATACAAATATAATACCAATGTAATGAGTATCTTTTATTAGAGTTATTAAGTATGGGACTGATACCCACTAGATCGATCAACTCGCCTATATAAAACAAGTTTAAAATAAAATAGTGTAAGAGTCATTAAAAAACAAATTTCATAAATTCCATTAATAAAAAACAATTATTTATCTGTTTTTGTAAAATCCTATCTTATTTTCCAATACAAATAATCGTTATTTCCAGCAACAACTTCCCAATATTTTATCAGCCAGATTGGATCAAGCATAAAGATGTTATATAAATTGATCGCAGTTTTATGTAAAGACTATTTTTTTCAATAATGAATATAATTATTCATATTTATGAATTATATGGCTTTGGGGTTAGGGGGGGACTATGTATTTGTATATTTCATCAACACTTTCAGTAATAAATATACAGTATTTATTTAGAAGGGAAAATTCAATATTGAGTAATTGTAGCATATGCCTATTAAAATGAAAAGAAGGGGGGGGGGGTATGATTTATTATATGTTTTAATAAATTTGTGTGGGGGTTTACAATTCCAAGTTCTCAAGATTTTTAATAGATGAATTTGGAACAATAAACTCATGATTAAAATAGCAAGATCCTGATATCTAATACCTTTGCCTATTAGCATTTACGGGAGATTTAAATTACTATTCTTTTTTTTTTGTTGCTGTATTAAATTAGCAATTTTCGTTTGAAATAATGGATACCCCATTTAATTTACTTCTATGAAATCAATATGATGGTTTTTTAAAAAAGAAGACCTTGAAATTTTTTGTAAATTTAAAAAAACAAGACATTGATCAGTTAATTAATCAGCTCTATTCTTTTATATTTCATATTTTTTGGTATCCATATCGGCAATTTAATCCTCTGAAAGTTATATTAATAATTTATCCAAGAGCAGTTAATTTCCAAATGGAAAGTAGTGCTAACTTTATTTTTTTTAAAAAAAAAGACTAATCAGAGGGTTTATAAATACCAAAAAGTTTGTTTAAAAATATAAGAAGTATCAAAGTAATAATAATCATTTTATAAAGGAAAGTTTCATAAATCCAGAACAAATTTAAGAGGTTTCCGGCCAATTCAGTGGTTATTATCTTTGCAACATTTTCTTTAAAACAACTTGTACACTTGTTATAAATTTTTGCCCTTAATTATAATTTATAATAAAAGTCTTATCTTTTATTTACATCAGATCGTATTATGAAATTTTATGAAATTTTGGACAAGTTTACCTTAGAAAATTTTTTCATTAATTCTTCACATAAACACTTTTCCCAATATTACAGTACTCAATCATCAACCTAACTTTAAATCCTGTCCCAATTAATTGATATGACCGATTTTTTTTTAAAAAAAAACACACAAATCTTTGTTTTGTTTGGTTTTGCAAAAAATTAAATTTCTTTTTTATACAGTATAGCTATTATAGACTTGTGGTATTCGTTTTGAATTTCTTAAAATAAAACATTTTTTTCAAGCAAAATATATAGCTATGAAAATTATAAAATTATAAAAAGCTCATAGTTTTGTTTTCTTGAACTGGAGAGAAAATGATGGACTTTAATCGATGAAATGAAATATACATATTTTGACTACTCAAAAATCTGAAAATTTTGAGCGAAAGCGCTTCTAGTTTTACTGGTGTGAAATATGATGGATTTGTGCAAATATGTGCAAATATGTGCAATCATGGATTTATGGAAAAAGAGGATCTTGTTATATCTTGAGAAATCCTTTATTTGTGGATCGAATTATAAAAACTTTTGTAAAAAAAAAAAAAAGGCCAAGGGTAAATTTCCATATTCTAAAGTGTTTTTTATTATCGTTAAAATCAACTTTGATTTATACAAGAAAAAATGTAAAATTGGTATTAGATGGCAAATAAATCCGTATCAATAATAACAAAAAGTTACGTGGCTACATCTTTTATTGGACTTGAAAATATGAGCATTGTTGAGAATTATGATATTAAAAGCAAAACAAAGAATAGGTTCAAAAAATTCAGCCACAAACCAGCCAATAGAAATTCTCTCTAGTTTTGTGAATATAAATAAGCATACAACAGAATATATGAGGCTGTAGTATTAGATTTAAATGTAAAATGTGGCCAAAATATATTTATAGTGGGGTGGTTTAGAGAAATTTACATGAAATAGAAGGGGGGAACAAGTGGGATGTTTGATATTTAGATTAAATTGCGTTGGGAATTGTTAGCAAAATTTTACAAATTCTTCAAAGGCTTTTTTATTGCTATTTACTTCACAGAGAGTCGACCACTGTCTGAACTTGAACCAGTTAAACATATATTTATGAAAACATATAATATAATGAAGATCCATTCAATTAAAAGATACTTTTAATAGCAATAAATTAATGGGCGACATAAAACGAGAATTTTTTTTGAATAGTTTAAAAACTTTCTCTCTTATATAATGTTAATTCACATATCTTAAATCAGTGGTATATTTGGTTAGTGAGAAATTGAGGATTGTTTGTGCCCACTTTCAGGGCGTAAAAATCCCTTAAAGTAGAAAATTTTGTGAATTATAAATCTGAAGATATATATTTTGTTAAAAAAATTATAAAAATATGCCAGAGTATAAATACTCGTAGATTTTCAAGAGTTAGTCATTCAAAGAAAAAACAAAAACACAACACTTGAATACTAAAAAAAATGAGAGTTTTGATAATTACTTTTTTTATTGCAGCTTATACAGTATTTGCTACCCCTGTTGATGGTGAAAGGTTAGATGATGCTGGTATTGCCGAGCTAAAAGAGTTCAGCCTTATTGGGGAAACTAGTCAATCAACTTCATCACATATCAGCACTACACATAGCACTAATTCCACAACCAGCACTACTGAAAGCCAATCTTCCACTTCATCACAAAGTGATATTGATGTAGATTTGGAAGGTGCTACTATTACCATCAACGTTAATGGAGGTTCCCCGTCAACAGTAATAAGTTCCTTGGTACCCCCAACTATCTTAAGCAGAGCCATTTCCACAGATCTATTGCCCGCTAACAGCTCTACAGTCAGCTCCAGTATTACTTTAACTGAGGAAACTGCATCAAGTAGCAATGGTACGGCCAGTTCAGAGCTCCACAACTCTACCGATTCCAGCTCACTCTCTTCCACAACAAGTACATCATCGGAAACCAAACCATCTAGCGTTTCTATGCCCAAAATAAATGTAAAAGCTCTTGCAGATAACAACCCCCAAAATGTAAATGAAATCATCGAAGATTTTAACCGATATTTCCAAAACAACAACAACCAGATTTTAGATACTACTGAAAATGTCGCTCAAAACGCCAATTCAACCAACACCACTGCCAAATATTCAGACATTATTGGAAACAGAACTGTTTCCGATATGAACAACCGCGTCCCTTTTACACTCAGAGATAGAGTCTGGGATCTCGATGCCAATAGTCCTCAGAGCTTCTTGGATTCACTTAGTTACAGACCACAAAACACATTTGGCTCGCGATTCGAGTATCTTTACGATTTCCTCCCCGAATTCAGAAATGAGTGGAACACCAATTCTTTCTTCAGAGACGGTTGGGATAATGATGCTGCATTCAGATTGGATTGGTACCAACAAGCTAATGAGGTCTTATTTTAATGAAAAAAAAATTAAAAAATTTCACTCTTTAATTATTTAATTACTAACCAAAATGACTTACCTTTTCTCCAAAAATTAAATAAAAAGCTTTTACCACTTTAATTTTAGAGTTCAAATATATTTTATCCAATTCTTGGCCAACTAGTGTTTTTAATAGTAATTTTCAGTGGTACATAATAATCTCAAGTTCAAGCAAATCCTGCCCTCCACCCACCTCCATCCTCTCACAAAAATACACCGAAATCATCACGTGAAACCTCATTTGGCTGCGCTTGATTAAATTGTATTTTTTCGGCATATTTTACTGAAGGTGAAACTTTATAAGACTGAAATCAAACTTAATATCCGACAAAAGATTGTATCTATGAAATACGATTTAAAAAAGTTTGAAAAAATTTCGAAAAGTATCTCATCCTACAACCCTCCGCCGCTCTAGCGGCTCCGTGCCCACTGGGCGTTGCTGATTCACATATTATTTTAGTATAACTGATCGAACTTAATGTGCCATAAAATAATTATGATACGCAATAAAAACAAGATTTATCATGAAATACTTAACAAGGCAGGAAAAAACATTATATTATAAAGAATTATTTATCAACCGTAAGTACTAAATATTGAGAAACGTGTCTACGATGACGAGAATACACTAAAGATATTAAACAAAAGATTAAATCAGAGCTGAAAGAACAGAAATTGGATAGATGAACTCATAATATACAAAAACAGAATATGAATAGCCACGAAAATTAGTGAAAAATTAATTCCTATTAAAAATACACTATATCTAATAAGATTTTATACAAAACTAGAATAAACATAAACAAAATCCTGGACTACGAGAATTTCTGAAATTTGAAACCTATACGTAATAAATGAAAAGTTAAAAATCCCGTTCAAGATAGGCATTATATCAAGAAATCTAATTCGTATCAGGGTTAAAAAGCTCAATGTATGTTAATCCACAAGTATGATTCGGGTGAAGAAATTCGTTGTATAAAAGTCATCATAAGGTACGAAATAAAATATAATAAAGGAACATCACTAACCTCACATAACCTGGGCGACAAGAAAATGACCATAAAAGCAAAGAGAGGAACAACCCAAGAATAAGCCCCGTTGTGATCATCGCAACTAGAATACTTAAATCAAAAAAGAAATGAATATCTAGCAAAAAAGCGAGATTCGCATGACTGTGCTATGACAAATGAACCAACCCAACCTGTGTATGAAAACGCCTTATAAAATCTGCAAACCCTCCATAGTACATACAAACCTCAAGACGCAAATGAAAAACATCGGCGATCTACTCTTCGGCAAAATACATAAATATCGGGAGCAGAGACGTGATCGGTTGGAGAAGATTCGGATACCGTTACGGCTGGTACTCTCTACCAAATTTGTCCGGGGACTTTATCCCAGAGCCAAGACAACCAACGAAACCCTATCTTAATACCGCCAACGCAAAATCAACACTGAATAACCTTTGAAAAAAATTCTTCTTGTATAGATAAAGCATCGTAGCACTAAGTGAATAAGGGCAACGTCAGTAGTCCGCTCCGAATGAAGAATCAGGTCATTTGATGCAAACTAAATGATTCATATAGCGAATCTTTGGATTGTTCCTAGATATACACAAGGTCCATACTACGCAATATTTATACCTTTATAAAACTGGTGAAATTTTTTTTTTCTTCACCAAAAAAATACCTTTACCCTTCTCTCTCTCATTCCCCACTAATTATATTTATCTAGATGCGATTCCCAATCACTATCGAATATTACCATATTCAAGTCAAATTTATCAACTACCAATTTACCTATTATTTTCAGCCAACAAAAAATATTTTTAAAATATTAACCTGCTATTGGTTCTGTTCTATCATTTTATTCGATATAAATAAATTGAATCGACATTCAACCACCAATTAAAATACTAGTAAATATTTTACACTATTAATTTTATATTTTTTCAAATTAACTAACGGCAAAAAAGGATCTATTGGCATTTTAGACTTTTTCAAAGAAGGATTTTTCCAATGAAACGAAAATATTTCGATAGCTTACCGTGTAAACTTTTGCCGACTTTTACAACATTTTGTGATTTGATAACATAATAGAGAAATTATCGTAATAATGTACGTTTAACGAACTAAGTATTCGAAATAAGTAATATTTTCGAGTTAAATCTAAATAAGTGGGAGATCAAATTGTATTTTTGATTAATTGAATAAATGAAGACAAATTAATAAATAAACTGATCCATAAAATCAAAATGACGCTTTTGTATTAAATGTGGGGTTTAAAGGTTTCAAATAAAGTAATGACATAAAAGAATAGATATAAAGCTTATGGAAAAAGTAATTTAAAAAATGACCACTTATTAAATAATTGAAGGAGTTATTTTGATATAACTACATGGATTAGGGAATTTGATAGAAATTAAATAAAGAAAATCTTATTAGTTTTTTTTAACTAGTCATGACTGGTAATTTTGGAAATAAGATATAGTCGTTTTTATACGTAGTTCTTTTTATCATAATACTTGCTAATTAGCAGTCCACATTTTTTTGTGGATTATCATTCGTTGGTACTTAAAATATCCAATGGATGCATATACTAGCAAGTTTTAGTTTTTTTAACCCCTAAAGTTTTTTAATCTGTTAATTTAGACTTCACCATTTAGCTTTTTAGCTTTTTCTATATGTAGCCCTTTCAGATCATAAGATGCTTTGAGCTTCTAGTTATTTCATCTTCATTCTTGTTTAGAATATTTTATGAATTAAACTAATTATGAAGAATTATTTCTAATATGTTTATTAATTGAACAAGAAAAAAGATGCAAATTTGAGTTGATAGTTCTAAAATATTTTAATAAACATTAGCTCGTAAAAAAAAATAAAAATCAACATTAGCTAATTGCAAATTTATACTCCGTTTTGAAGACGAAATAGTACAAAGCCTACCTCCAATTGACCCACAAGTAACTTCGTCTGACTTTTTCCCAATAAAATTCTCTTTTGTTGATTTCCCCTTAGTCTTTTATTTAAAATTCTCACTATGCTTTGAATAGACGAATCCAAAAACAAAATTCGTAGATTAAAATCAAGTAGCTAATGGAATATAGCTTTTATTAAAAGCTAACCAAAGCAGGGTAAACTTTAGATATTAATGATTACACAATTAAGCAGTCTGGTTGTTAAAGGGCTAAAAAAGGATCATTTTATTCGGATAATTTATGCTTATTGGCTTTTATATTTTTTTATTGGCTGAACTGAAAAGATTTTAACTAATAAATATCTTTTTCTATTTTAATTCGAAAATAAGCATCAATTTCATAAAAAGTGTGTTATTTTATAAAAACTGAGTTTGTTCATAAAGCCTAGATTTTTAATAAAAACCATGGGGAATTAATGGAAGATATTTTTTGATTTTAATTCTCAGTTTTTCACAAATTGAATCAGAAATTAATAAAGAAAATACGAATTTGTTTAATTAATCTCTAGTAACGAATTAAGTTGATTAAAGAATTTTTTAGACCAATAAATTCAAAATAACTCGAAAATATTATTTATTTTGAATATTTAATTCGTTAAACGTACTTTATTACGATAATTTCTCTAATGATCGATTAATTCAGCTAAACTGTATTGGAATTTACAGATGCCCTTTTACAAGAATTGCTGATAAAAAAATCATTTTTGCTATTTATTTGCAAGTTTGGAAAAATATATGTCGAGAATCGACCTTCTATGGAGTAGAAACGCTCTACTTTTCCTATCTGCCTTGATATAACCACCCTCCATATGATGAGATCAATTTAAACTAGTAGATACTGTGTATACTTTTAATGCGACTTTATTGGTTTAGAAAAGAAATTACTGCGTATTTGATCCTTAACCCTTTGCGGGCCCAAATTTGTGCTTTGCACCTATTTGTGTATATTTACAATTCTAATTTGCCCAAATGCGTGATCAACCCAATGGTACTCGAATAATATTAAACTAATCATAACATTGAGCTAAAAGTGAAAGCCATTTTTTGTACCATTGCCCCTGAAAGGGTTAACAACCAAATCAAAAAGACCTATATAGCTTCCAATATTATAAGATATCCTCTAATATCTTCGCATAATCATAGGCATTGACCCATTTAATATCCTCAAAAACTAAAATGACCAGATTTTTCTTCAATAAAATCATCCTAAAAAAGTGTCTTAACTCTTTCTGGGCCCGAATTTGTAACTCGCTCCTATTTTTATAAATTAACTATTTCGATTGGCTCAACTTCATATTATATCCAATAATATGAACAAAAAATTATTCCAATGTAAACATTGAATGGAAAATGAAATACATTTTATGTATCATCAACCCTGAAAGGGTTAATTTACACTAATGCTGAATAAGTAATAAGTTTCGCAAATAGGAATTCAATAAATTTTTGGACCCAGAATGGGTTAATGGACAGATCCCAGCAGAATAAAGGCTCTCAGATACTAGCAAATAGTTGACAAAAATTACTATGAAAGCCCCTAAGAGTGAAATGCCTTGCCGTGGTTTAGGGGCTTAATAGTGTACTTTTCGAAGTACACTAGACTAAAATTTCACGCAGCGCTGTACTATTCTTGGTTGGGAGTAGTAGAGACAGTGCACAGCGATTCGGAGGACAGCGATTCCAGAGGAGTACTATCTCGAAACAGGAGGAACCGATCGTTTAGCACAGCTGAGATATTTTCTGCTCACAAGTCCAGCGTTCGACAGTCAGACAGATCTCAGCGTCTAACAGCTATTTGTAGGAAAGCCATGTCGATCAATCCCAAGTTTGGGTAGGAGCCTAATTTTATTAATCCTGTTAGAATTAGGTTCTGACTAGGAGCTCAATAGCTTCAATGAACTGTTGTTCATTGACAAAGAGCTTAATTCATGACTGCACGTAACCTCAGTCATCCAGCCTACTTGAAGCAATGCCAGGGTATTATTTGGTGGTTGGTAGATTGAACCCTTTTCCC
>LSSL01000864.1:0-22663 GCA_001953115.1 Smittium mucronatum | reverse complement strand
TGTTTTTCAATATATATAAAATATATAAAAATTATCCAACTAATTATTATTTTTTTTATAAAATTTAACTTAATTTTTAGTCATAAACTATCTAATGTGGATATTTGCGTGACTAAATTTTATTTAGGCTTTTTTGATATCTTTCCCTCTGTTTCTAAAACAAAATTTACTATATTTTTAGATATATGATAATTTTATAACTTAAGTAAATAAATTTACTATCACTGTCTCTATTTTTAGTCAAATGTTATATAAAATAATACTAAGATTAATTTTCTATTAATAATTGATTTATTTAAAAAAACTCTCTGTCACTACCCTGGATCATTGGCGATATTATTTTTAGTTTTTGAAAAAAGGTATTATCATGATTTTTTATTGGATACTTAATATTTTTAAGCAAATAAATCCGCATTAATAGCAAAAAAATATAATATACTAACCAATATTAGGTTTGTTTTTTTAAACTAATTTTAGTTATAAATTCTTTGAAAAGAGTTTAAAAGATACTCGATTTTTTATTAATTTATAAAAATGCGGCAGAGAATTCTTACAATGATTTTTAGAAATTTATTATTACATATTAAAAAATGAAATGATTTTTTGGCTGCTAATTCATTTTTATTATGAATTTTTATTGAGCACATTTTTTAGTTCCGAGTTGTATACTGGCTACATAAATCAATTGTTTATATTACTATTAGTGTATAAAAAAATATTATACCGAGTGATACAATAAATATTTCAACAGCTTTTAGCTAAATTATTAAATTATTGATAATTAATAGTGTTTAAATTGAAATTGAAGTAAATTTTTATGTTAGTATTGAAGATAATATAGGAGGGTCAATAATATATATATATATTGTTATTTTTTTTACATTTTACCAACATAATCGTATCCAATTATCATATCCACAATTTGGTATATAAAAATAAGAAAATCATATTTCCTATAATGATTTGAGGGAAATCACTTTTATAGAAACCCTGATCCCCTAAGGGTGAAATACCTTGCCGTGGTCAAGGGGCTTAGTATATTTTTCGAAGTACACTAGACCAAAATTTCACACAGTGTTGCACTATTCTTGGTTGGGAGTAGTGGAGATAGCGCACAGCGATTCCAGAGGAGGACCATCTAGAAACAGGAGGAACCGATCGTTTAGCACAGCTGAGACATAGTCTAGTGCACAAGTCCAGCGTTCGACAGTCAGACGGATCTCAGCGTCTAACAGCTATTTGTAGGAAAGCCATGTCGATTAATCCCACGTTTGGGTAGGAGCCTAATTTTATTAATCCTGTTAGAAGTAGGCTCTGACTAGGAGCTCAGTAGATTCAATGAACTATTGTTCATTGACAAAGAGCTTAATTCTTGAATGCACGTAACCTCAGCCATACACGTACTTGAAGCAATGCCAGGGGGGGTCTTTCGGATGGTAGATTGAACCCTTTTCCCGTAGGTACGCAGCCGATAGTCCGGCAGAGGAGCTTATTGTAGTTAGGATAATAGTCTTTTCTATACGACTTTTTCTTTTTTTCATATTTTTTTAGTATAGTTTTTAATGACGTTATCTTACAATAAAATTCTGTTATGCAAAAAAAAAAAGCCGATTTAAACAATATAAGTGTATATAAGAGCTTCATAAAAAAATTGTGAGTGGGAGAGAGTTTATAATTGAGTTTTATTTTAAAATAGTGCGTTAAAATTTTTAGTAAAAGATAATTAAAGAAAAATAAAATGCATAGAAAAAATAAAATATTAACTATAAAAAGTTCTTCCGTCTCGTAGAATTTACATATAAGATAATTGATGAATATTTATCAGTATATAACATTAAATTCTCCGACTAGCTCGACGAATGGGCTCGATGAATGGGACTATTTATGGGATGGATTGATAGTATTATCAGCATAAAAAAGTCAACTGAATAGTTAATCACATGCTTATTGATCAATTCTTAAGCTACCAAAAGAGTTTAGAAGCCTTTCCAAACGCTCTCTTTTCGGACTAATGACCTTATAACAATTTTACAGTTTCTGAAATTGTTAAGATTCTTGAGTGCTTAATTTATAAGCATAAATAACCCAACGTATATATAAGCTGTTCTGTTCCTCATACTCCTGGAAGATAATATTACTTAGCCATAATCCCATAATTTCTGGACTTTTTATCAACCAAACACAATTGAATATGTTTCAGTTTCGTAAAATGATAGATGGGACACTTTAAAAAGTATATTACTTAAGTCTCTACATTACTTAGGTTAGAAAGTAACATCATTTCAGGTCCAATATCTTGTATAATTATCATAATAAATTGTATAAAATTAAAGTTTATTGGTTGTTATTATATTTCAAACGGGCTTTTCAAATTACAGAGTATCTGGTATGTGGAGCTTCTGAACACTGAAGAGTACAGTCCCTAAATCACGATTAAGCACTTTATTCATAGGGGTATAATCATTGTAGTGTGGTTCATTAGTGCCATTGCATTATGGATTTTATCTGGTATTCTGTAAATAAATGCACATCCAATAAAAAAAAAGATTTCTTTCAAATTTAAGAGAATAATAAACAAATCTATATAAAAATAGGTATAGCAGTGTCATATAACCCCTTCCGATTTTAAATTAATGAGAATATCTTTATTTCCTATTTTGTTGATGGTATCAAAGACAATTTTTGCAGCGAAAAAGTTATTTCATCAAAAATAAACGCTGATATTGGCTGAAGGGAGCGTAAATCTTTGTAACTTCGTCATTGAGAGGGGGAAATGTGCATAATTTAACCCTTTCAGGGCAGAATGTACAAAAATTGCTTTCATTTTTTATTCAATGTTGTCAACAATTGGATAATATTAGAGCACTATTGGGTAAATATTAAGTGGGGCAGATTGAAAAATTTAATATACACAAGTAGGAGCGATCCATCAATTTGAACCCAGTAAGAGTTAACAGACAAAAACCAATTGCTGCGAGACTTGAGCTCTGATCAGCAATGATAGCATATCTATATTTAATATTCAAACGAAATTGAAATTAATTGGACAGAATTTCAAAAATGAATTAATTGGTTCTGTTTACATCCACTAAAAATACAGATTAAAAGCACTTTTTAGTTTGAGCAATAAGAAAATTCTGTATTTTTATTGACTGATCAATTGAAAATTTGCATTTGTAGTAGACAATAATAGTGGTTGGCTTTTGGCAGGCAAATAGATCTTATTCCTGGGAGACTGTCAAGTATTTTTAGTGCCAATAAAGAAAGAACGATTAAATTGGCTCTAATTGTTGATTTTTTAACAAGTACTATTGGGTATAATGAAAATTAGCCAATTAACACACTATTTATATGCGGATTTGAAAATTGAGAGAGAAAGGAAAGGAGAAGAAAATTTTTTTTAAAAAAAAAGCTTGGGCAAATTCGCACCTATGAATTTGCCCTAACAGTAAACAACTAGGTAACGTAAAAACGAATATCTTTTCGGGACACGTTTACTACCCAAACTTTTAATATCAAACGAGGCTCATCACTTCACAGGGCATTTCACCGAATATCAACATATCGGTAAAAATTCAAACATATTTTGATCTCTAAGTTCTCCTGATTTGCATTTTCACACTTTCGTTTCTTTGCAGCTTTTAGAAAATGTCCAAGTTTTTTAAAGGTGATTCATCAGATTCCGATTCGGATATAACTTCTTCTTCCGATTCAGATTTCAGTGATAATGATTTCCAAGATAAGAATCAAACTCAGACAAGCAGATTCTCAAAATCAGCTTTGTCTGGATCTGATGATTCAGAAGATGATGTTAAGCGCGTGGTTAAAAGCGCTAAGGACAAACAATCCGAGGAAGCTGTATCCAGCTCTAAAGCCATCAAGAAATCTTTAAAAGCAGATGAATGGACTGTCGTTCTTAATGGTATTTTCTCCTTTTTATCTCTTTAATTTAGTATTTACATTCTTTCCATACCCTTATTAATTAGAGTTCGAGAAATTAACGAAATTGGGTCCAAAACTGAAGAGATCTGACATGCACAATAAACTTCCTGTATTTTTCACAAGATCTCTAGTTGAAATAGACACTAACTTATTAAGATTCAAGGATAAATCTGCCTCTAAAAAGCTCAACGCTGATGTAGCACGTTCTTTAAACACTGTCCGTCAAAGAATCAAGAAAGTATTGAAAGATTACGAAGCTGAGGTTAAAGAATTCCGCCAAAACCCTATTCTATCAGACGAAGAAATCGAAGAAGAGATCGTTGCCGAAATAATTCCAAAAGTCGAAAAACTATCTGTTTCAAGCAAAACTAAAACCAAGTCCAAATCAAACGATGACGACTCTAGTGATTCATACTGGGATAATAGTGAATCTAGCGATGAATCAAGCAGTAGCGAAGATGAAGGTCCAGCTGAAAAGAAGGGCATCAGTAAATGGCTTAAACGCGAACCCACTAAATCTTCAGTTTCAGAATCCAAAGATAAGAAAAAGGCCGACCAAGAGTCTAAGACTCAACGTGCTTTGGAGAAAAAGGCCAAAGCTACTCATGAAGAGGAGGGCGAAGAAGAAGACGATGGTTTCACTACCGTTGGTCGTAAACAACAGAAAAAGGCTGTCGTTTACACTGCTGAAACTTTATCTGCAAAATTATTGGAAATCCTCGAATCTCGTGGTCGCAAAGGTGCCGACAAGTCAGAAACTTTAAGTACACTTTATGGACTGTTGAAAGTATCTGCAAACGATTTGCAGAAGACCAAGGTTTTGTTATTGTTGATCCCTACTCAATTCGACTATTTCCCTTCAACCTCTAGCTATCTACAATCCAAAGCTTGGAATGAAATATCTGGGTTGATCGATTCTTTATTGACCATTTTGGAGAATAATCCTGATATCACAGTTTCTGAAACTTCTGATGTTGCTTTTGATTCAGCGGATGATTCAAAATACGTCGGTGGAAAGATAACTTTGGCTGGTTCAATTATTGGTTTTTTGGATAGGCTGTTTGAAGAATTCATCAAATCACTCAGCTCACTCGATCCACACACTCCAGAGTATGTAGAAAGAATGACGGATGATGTGACATTATATATCACAATTGTGCGCGTGCAAAATTACTTGAATAAATGCAAAGATGAGGATGGTTATGCCAGAGCCATTATGAGAAGGGTGGAATTTTTGTATTTCAGGCCCGATCAAGTAGTTCTATCTGTGGAAGCCTCTATGGCTAAGAAATTGGGCATTCAAGAATCAACCGATCCCAACCAGCTCTTGCATGATTTGTGTACATATATATACAGTCATTCTAATCCAATGCTTAGGGCCAGAGCAATGCTTATGCAAATCTACAATCACGCTCTTAATAAACGCTACTACATTGCTAGAGACCTGTTCTTAATGTCTCACGTTCAAGACAATATTTTGCAGGCTGACGTAGCAACTCAGATCCTTTTCAATAGATCCTTGGCACAGCTTGGCTTAGCATCATTTAGATTAGGATTGTTCCAAGAATCTTTCGGGCATTTACAAGATATTATGTCATCTGGAAAGGTAAGAGAGCTTTTAGGACAAGGAGTTGGACAGCAGAGATACAGCAACTTGACAGCAGAGCAAGAGATTCTTAGTAGACATCTTCAATTGCCATTCCACATGCACATCAACTTTGAACTACTTGAATGTGTATTCCTTGTTGCATCAATGCTGTTGGAAATTCCATTCATGGCATCAACAAATAATTCAGCAGGAACAGACTCTAACAAAAGAGCCATTAGCAAAGTATTCAGAAGGATGTTCGACTTTAACGAGAGACAAGTATTTATTGGGCCACCTGAGAACACTAGAGACCATATTATGGCTTCAGCAAAATCATTAGCAACAGGTAGATGGGATGAGGCTTATGATTATATCAAAATGATTAAGATTTGGAGTTTGATGCCAGATTTTGAGGAAGTTATGGAATTCTTATTGACAAAAATTAAGGTTGAAGCATTAAGGACTTATATTTTCACATATTTCACACACTATAACTCACTCGGAATCAAGGGTTTGGCAAGCATGTTTGACTTATCCAGTGGTAAGGTCACTTCACTGTTGGCCATGATGATATACAATGGTGAGATAAACGCTAGTTTAGATGAGGTTCAGGATATCATCAAATTCACTCGTATATCAACAGGAGCATCTCTGCGCCTTCAACAGGTAACTCTGCAATTAGCAGACAAAGTATCCTCACTTGCTGAAACAAACGAAAAGATGTATGAGTTGAAGGTAAATGGGGGTAAGCCTTTCGGAGGAGAAAGGAGCGTATTCCAACAAAATTCTAATCAGGAAGATGGGTCTAACAGAAGACCAAATCGCCAACCTAACCGCCAACAGGGCCGTCCACAAAACAGAAATAACCGCACACAAGGTCGTCGCAACAATAACCAATACCAAAACAAATAAATAGATCCACACTAGTTATCTACTTATTTTTTCGAGCTTAAAAGGCTAGTTTATTTTTCTCAAAGTTTCTTTTTACTAAATTTTTTTTTTTAGTGAAATACAAATATTTTATATTATTAAACTGGAAATAATATATTAACAAATTCCTCAATCGACCAGTTTTAGACTATTGGCTGTAGGTGAAGTTTTTTCTTTATTCTATGATAACTGGTATTTCAGAATTGTTTATTAATATAACATCACGTATTTAGCTCTATAAGACTGGTAGGATGATAATTATGTCTCTAAATTAAATCTTATTTTTTACACCCAGATCCAATCTTGTAAAAAAGAGAAGAAATATATTTAAAGTTAGTAATGAATATCAATTATTCATTATACCTGAAAACTCGTTTGAATCTTCAATATGCTATAAATCTTAGTCCTTCATTATAAATGAATAATGGATGAATACCCAACAGACTTTGATGGTGGGAATTAAACAAACCAGATTCTAACAAATTTTGTGACTAAAAAGATACACCCAGGTATATCTTGTATCATACTCCAGAATTTTTTTTATCGAGTTATTTAATTATGTTAAAATATCTAGTTAGTTTTAGCATCTAAGATAAAGTATCCCAAAAAATTTATATTTATCGATCTGATGAATCTATAAATGCTTAAAATTTTCAATAAATCGAGCAATAAATTTTTTTATCAAATTAATTCGAAATAATCGAGTTAATCTATTAATACAAAGTCTCGTATCCAAATAAAATATTATTCGCGAAATTTCTTACATTTTATTCTAAAGATATTTTATACTCACATTTTGAACCGATTTTCACACTTTTTTTTTAATTCCCAAGTTAGAAATAGTAAATATGAGCGGGTGGAGTTTAAACAATAAAGCACCGTGCATACTTGAAAATAAGACTTGTAAAACTTTATATTGGTTTTTTGCAAATTTATATAGGTAAATCTATAAGTCTAGGATACAAGAAAAATTTCGATTTTTTTTAAAAATTTTTCTTTTTTAATTTATCGATATGAATTTCCAATAAATTTTTATTGTTTGTTTTTTTATATTCGTTAAATGAGGGGTTTTTAAAAAAGATTGTGTAATATATTCAGCATTTCTTGAAATTAATTTAAGTTTTTTTTCTCGATTCATACGTCCCATTCGATTAAAGTTATTCCCCAGATATTTTTTTAATTAATCTGAGTATTTCTTATATATATGTGATATTTTATTTAATTAATATTAAATCTTATTGAAAAATAAGCTCTATAAAAACAATTTCAATATATCCATATAATAATAAACCATCTATTAAATTCAAAATAGGGCTTTAAGATGGAGGAAATATTTAGCCCAAATAATGAAAACTCTCCATAAAATATTATTTACATGTAACAATCAGTTTAGTTTAGTCTTTATTAGTGGTATTATATAAAGTGATCCCTTATTTTTAAGAAAAAAACCCCCATAATTTTTTAATTAATGGATAAGCCTTTTTTTCTCTTTCGATAAAATAATAAATTTTATTTAAAAATGTTAATAAATGTAAAAACCGGCTAAAATACTAGGTTTTTAAAACTTTTAAAAAAATTTTAGTGGGAATATGTTACAATAATTTATATATGCTTTCACACATGCCTAATTCTCTTTTAATAGTGATGATAATAGAGCTGAATTTTTCAAACGAATTGTTAAAAAAGCTGTTGATTTTTATTTTTTTAGCTGTGTCTATCATAAAATTTTTAAATTACTCTTTTTTTTATGAAGATAATTCTATCGGTAAGAGAGGAGGAAAATAGTAAAAAAATAGCTGCAAAAAAATTACCAATTTTCAACACAAGACTTTTCCATTATTTAAAGATAAATAAATTGAAGCGTTATTTTAATCTGCTTTAAATCTTACCAACTCAAGATAAGAAATATTTATACAGTTTTTAATGAGTTTTTAACTTCGATAAATTAAATTAAGTGGCAAAATAACCAAATAAATAATAATAATTATAATAATTATGTATAATATAATAGAGTATAAAGTTTATTATATCAAGATAAAATCTCTATTTTTTAATTTAAAAAAAATGCAGAAATTGAAATGCACCAGACCTCCATTCAAAAATAGAGATTATTTCAATTACTAAAAATAAATTATCTACCGCACTACAGAAATTTGAAGGCGTTATTTTTGAAATTTAATTATAGAGAAATATGAATGGCATAATTTTTTTTTAAATAAAACTTCCCATTATATTGCAGATTATAATATTATGCGATAAATTAAGTGGATTCAATATGATGGTTTGGGAAATTTATGATTTTTTTAAAAAATAAACAAAAAAACTCTAAAATAACGGATTCAACTGGTTGTAATCCCTTAAAAACCTTCAATTCATGTTGCAATTTTGTTTTTTTAAACCAAGGTCTGATTAATAGTTACTAACAGGGAAGAATAATAGTCTATATATTTTTTATTAGGCTTAAAAGTAACTTAAAGTATTCAAGGTATATACGGGATTTAATTAGGTACTATGATACATTTTTGATTTTTTCAAAAAGTTAAAAACTAATCATTTCTAAAATACCATTGAAAATAAATCCATCAAAGTTTTATGGCTTAATTTTATAGGTTTTATAGCCTTAATATATACATATATATGTATTTGATCCAACTCGAAAAGAAAAAAAACTATATTTAAATGAACGGTTTCTCCTTTGAAATCTAATATAATCGATAAAAATCTTATTTAAGATAAAATAAAGTCACGGGGAAATATTTAACCTTTCTGAGCAGAAAAACGATGGAAAATATTCTTTAAATAAATAACTAAATAAAATATTACTAAAATATACATTTTCAACCCAATTTTGGGGCAAAATATAGTGATTGTTTTATTTAATTCTCGATATAGATATTTTATTAGTTTAAAATAAAAAAAAAGGCTCTTTATAAAAATTAAAGTATCTTCTATATTAAAAAGAAAATAATCCCTTAAAATTTAGTTTCTCTAACCTTTATTTATCTTTCACAATTTTGATCGAATGGGCATACTCTCTCGCTATTTAATCTTTATTTTTAAATTGGGAAGAATTTTCGAAAAATGAACCCCTGCTGATTATTTTATTTTAACAATATGAATTTTTGGTCTACGTGTTTATTATCCCTATTTATCGTATTTTTTGATTTATAAAATATTAATGTCTAAAATTCATTCAGGTCAATGAAAAAAAAAAATACAGGTAGAGTGTATTGATTTTATATAAAATTCGATCTTTTAAATTTAGAAAAGTTTTTAAAATATTTATAATATCCAAAATTGATTTTGGAATAACATATACCATCTTGTTTTTTTTTTGGAATTTTTCAAAAATAAGCAAAATTTAACACTTCTTTTTATGAAAAAACTACCCTTTAAATAAAATTAAAAGATTTAGAAACATAAAAAAATAATCTTGTTGATATAATTAATGTCTCAATCTTTGAAAAAAAGTTCTTTTTAGTGCAAATAAATAGGTTGGATGACCTAGATAAAACGATAAAATTTATAAATTATTTTTTTATATCAATATATAGCTTCTATTATATAAATTAAAAGAGTGTTTAAAGAAGTTTTTTTCAAATGATACATTTAGTTTTGATATAATTATTAAAATGTCACAATTTTTTTTTGTTTTTTCGATTAAACTATATTTACTGGAAAAAAACCAATAATACTATGATATTAATCTAAATATATCATGAATTTTTATAACTTTTTATATATGATAGATAACTTATGATGTTTCATAGAATTTTTAACATTATCAATAAAAAGTTATTTTAAAACGTTTTATAATTAATTTAAATATACCTTTGAACTTCCTGGATTCAATAAATTTTTTCAAGTTTAGCGAAATCAAATATTATAAGCACTTTTAAATTAAAAAAATTCCGAATATTTTTTCTCTCTCTAATAAATAGACCCTTGAATAAATTTACTTGATATGTGTAGCCACTAGAGCAGCGGGGGGAAGTTGGGTAAATTTTTTTTGAAAAATATTCACTTTTTTTAATTTTTTCAAATTAGTTTTTATAAATTTTTACTAACTTTAAAACAATTTTCCCTAAAAAATACTAATAACTCGATTTAATTCTCCACATAATTTATTTTCAAAATACGTGTAAATCTAATATAATTTTTTGCTTAATAGATGAAATTTTAGCTTTGATTCCCTTAAATTTATTATTTATTCTAAATTGGTATAGTATCCAAAATAAAATTTCGTATTTTATTCCATCCACTAAAAAATTTTATCTCTAAATATAATTATTAATATGTTCTGAGAATTACATATCATATTTTATATTATAAATATCATTCATAAGTATGAATATGTTTTTTGATTAGATATAAATTATGTTATTATTTCTATTAAAGTATTTTAATGGTATTTAATTTTTACCCCGAAACTATATAAAATCAAAATTGTTTCAATAAATAAAATGGGGAGTTTTTCCTTGAATTATTCAAAAACAAAATTTCATTCTTTGTTTTTTATTTATCTAATGACGATTAAAAGGTGTGCAGAGTGTAATGAAAATAAAATTTCCCTATAAAAATAGTCTCTATAAAATTTGATGCACATATAAATTATATAATTTTTAAATATATTTAAAATCGGTTAGTTCTAAATAATTTAAAATCGATGCATAATTTTTTTTCCAAACTTAAATTTTTGGAAAATGATGTGCTAAAATTGCTAAAAAAAACTTTAAAAATTATATAATGAGAGTTAGGATAAATTAAATTTAAAAAAATCATTTAAGAGGTTCAATATGGATTTTTCATGAGTTAGAAAGGTTAATTACAAAATGAAATTATAATTAAAATGTTGTTTTGATTATCACTGTAAATCATAATTATTATTATTGTGATTTTTTATTTATTAGTAATGTAATTTAATAAAAAGAGTTTATTAAATTAAATGTAGGTCTATTTCTAAAATATCGTGAATAGATCTTATTAGAAAAAAAATTAAGCGGTAGACTAATTCATCTAAGAAGCAATATTTTTTTAGTTAAATTATAACTTGGGATTCGAAAAAAATAATTTTAAATCAATATTAATGCCTTATTAAGTTATTTTTTAGCGTATTAAAAAATATAAATAAGTATTTTTTTTTTTGAAAATAATTGGTTTTATGGTTATAGACGCTCAAATGAGGTGAATGAAACATTATATATATATAATTAAAATATAATTAAAACTTAGGGTTCAAAAATTCTACAAATAAACACATAAATATAATGGCTTATTATTATTAATTTTTACACATAGCTGATTTAAATATCCCATACTAGAGCTTTTTGATATTTAAAATTAACTAATTATAAGAATTTATAAAAATCCAATTTTTTCTGTGCATGAGGTAAAAAAAAGCACCTCTTATATTATAATATTTTTGCCAAATATAATTCAATGTTCAAAATGTAAATAAAATATTTATACACACCCACTAAAGTTATCGTTAAAAAATAAAATCAACTTGAAAAAATAGATAAAAATCAGAATTTAAATTAAAAGATTTTATTTCATCAAGAATCTAATAACAAATTAAGAAAAATATGATTTCTAAAATTGTGATTATTTTTAGATTATGTAAAGGAATTTCTATATTTTATTATCCATAAAATTATATGAGGCTCATATTTTTTAAATGAATAACTAATTAAATTAAAAATAAAAAAAATTAATATATAAGTTGAATTAATTTTCTGATAATTTATAAAAATAATAAATTCTCGTCATTAAAATAAAAGCTAAATTATATATCACACAATCCCTATTTATTAGCGTGATATGAGTTAAAAATTATAAGGAAAATAAACTGTGTATAAGAAATGTACAAGTTGAAACTTTTTACACGTTTCTGCTAAAATATTTCAAATTTTAAAAAAATAAAACGGCTTTTTTATTTTCATCGTTAAATTTCTCTAAGCTCTGTAAGAACAGTATTAAGGAATATTTTTACCCTTTTTAATTTTTTTCATAAATAAAAAAATTAGATATAAATTTAATTTGGGTAATAAGATTAGATGTAAAAATAAAAATATATTACAAAAATTAATTTAAAAATTAATGATTCTAAAAAACGAGGAGGAATGATAAATTTATGAGAACCCAATACAAATATAATTATATTTATTTTTAAATTGAGAGGCATTTTAAAAAATATATATTTATTAAAAGTTTAAAAAATATCATGTTTATCCTGATGTCGAATAGAAGTTTTTTTACGGGGCTTTTTTTGTGTATTGAGGGTTGGAGTTAGTTATTATACAAGTTAGATTGTTATTGAGGGAAATAATTTTTGATTAAGTGATAAAATGTAAAAATTTATAGGAATATTTATTCGGGTACATAGAATGAAAACTATATTTTTCAGTATAATTTTTTACTAGCTACCTATCACTTTTGACAAAAACCCATATCAGAATATCGAAAAAAAATAAAGAGCTATATTTATCTATTAAATGTTTCTTAATTAATTCAATTTCATTATAAAATAGCTAAATTAATTTTAAAATTTTATTTTAGTAATAATATAGTACAATTAAAAGTTGAACTGTGTCAGAAAATAGAAATAAGGATTATCATAATTATTTTAGTGCGATTAATTTTTTAAAAAGACCCGAATAAATAGTTAGGAAAAGAAAATTAAATAGAAAAATCTTATTATTTGTTACAATATTAAATAAATATCTAGTAAATTATTTCTTAACAGAAACATAATACTTGGAAAATATTTGAATATAATTTTTTGAAGACTATTCAATAACACCCAATACATCACTAAGAACATAATCGACAAAAAAAAAGAATTTGTTTTGAAAAAAAACTATAAATGATGAAATTTGGGAATTTTTATATTAATTATTTACATTTAAACTATTAAATGACACTTTTTTAAAAAAGTTTAGGTTTATTTTTTGCTATATATAATAAATAAAAAACATCGAATATTTATAATTTATGGAAAAAAAAATTCATAAAATTTTGAAAGAAATTTTTAAAATAAATAGACCGTTAAAATTCTGTTAATATAACTTGTATCTTTTTTTTGGATAAATAAAATATATTTTGGCTAAGATATGACGATTTACACAAATTTTAATCGAATGCGAATAAAAAACAATCCTATAATTTTTTAAAGATGATATTATTAATAAATCTAATTTAGATATTAAAGATTAAAGAAATTTCGAAAAAAATATGTAAATAGAATTATCATAACCTTAAAGTATATTATCCTTTATATAACATATTTTTATATATTTTACTTATTTATTCACTATAATTACCAAATTTTTCCAAGTAACCAATGGTAAAAAAAATTGAGGCTTTTTTTCGAAAATTCACTAATTTCAAAAATAAGTTTTAATAGATTTTAAGAAATTATCGTTGTTCAGAATATTTATCGTATTATTTTTAGAATTTATAGAAGTCCAATGAAAAAAATAGATAAAAAAATTCAGAAGAGACAAATAAATGTTTTTACATGCTATTCGTATTAAATTATTAAAAAATTGAAAAAAAAAATCTTAATTATTGAAGGCAGATAGTAAAATATAGAGGGTTTCATAAAATAATCAAATAAATTGTGTATTTTCATATTTGAACTATCACAACGTTTATAAATCTAAGGTTTCAAAGGAGAAAAAGAAATTAACCAAATATTAAACAAAGAAAAAATTAGAAAGTAATTTTTAAAAAAATCCTTAAAATAAATAATATTTATTTAAATCTTCATTTAAAAATAAATTTTTAAATTATTGTACGGGTTTAAATTAAAATAAACATGTTTTGTCGATAGTTTTGATGACAGAATATCCTATTTTACAAACCCTTAAAAATTTAAAAGCGCGAAATAAATAAGTTGGATATGTTTATTTACACCTTTAAAAAGCAAATTATCGTTAAATTAATACTAAATCGATTAATTTTTATTCTTAAAAAAATCTAAATTTATTTTAAATGGTCCATATAACTTGATATCAAAATTGTATTAAAAAACAATATTACTCGTTAATATAAGATTTTTTTTAAAAAAACTAAAAAAATGTGATAAAATTTATATAATATTTACCATTCTATAATTAAATAAAAAATTAGTCTTTTTTAAATTTTAATAATTAGCAATTTTTTTTTGGAGAAATAAAAAAATAGCAGTCAAATTTAAATAACTAGTATATTTTCTGTTATTTTGGAGTGTGAATATTATAATAAAACAATTAACGTTTTTATCTATCTAATTATTAAATCAAGATACCTGAAAAAAAATTTCCTTATTTTAATTTAGCTAATTAAAATTAAATTTTCTAAAAAGTCAGATTTTCATTCCAATTTTGGGTTCGGAAAATTTGCTTAAATATAATTATCATTAATAGAAATGTATATATAATTTTTTTAATTCATTTTTATCCCAGAATTGAAATAAGTTAAGAAGGTTAATATATATATTATTACCAAAAGCATAATAGATAGATATTTTTTTAGAAAAAAAATTATAAAAAACTCAATTTTTGTAATTTTATGCAGATATTTTTTATTTAAAAGAAAGATCAAAATATAATTTATACATTTAATAGTTTTAATTATTAATAATGGAATATTTATCAAAAAAATAGATCCTTTATTTAACATGATTAAAAAAAAAATTATTTTAATTTAAATATTTTTACAAAAAAGTTTTTTTTTAAAAAAATAATAATAATAAAGTTATATTTTGTAAATAAGCATCGATAGAAGAAATCAAATTTAATCAAATATATTTTATTTACCGATTTAAAAAATTCCAATTTTTTTTTAGAAATAAAATTTTACAAAATATCGGGGAAAAAAATCAAGAAAAAACATAAAAAAATTATTTCTCTTAAACTTCCTTTATAATCTTGATGAAAAAGATTTTTAATATTAAAAAAGTATCTTATAAGATTATTTTTGACGTTTTTGCCTTAAAAAGGATTGATATTAAATCTATAAAAAATTCCAATATTCTATATGGGTAGTTAGAGATAGAAAAAAGTAAATATGTTAAAAAATAGAATATTTTTATTTTTATTATAAATTTTTTTAAAAAATTAAGTTAAATAAAGGCAAAATATTTTTTCGACTTTAAGATTTTAAATTATAAAATTTTCTCTATTTATAAAAAACTTTCACCTCTTATTTTAGTCTAAGAGCTTAGATTAAAGCTATATAAAAAATTAATAGGAATTTTTTTCTAATTTTAATCCACCAATTTGATTTAAAACAAAAAATTTGCTTGAATATATGAAATTTAAAAATTATTATTTTAATTTCATTGTAAAAATACAAATTTTCGTTTAAAAAAATTATGTCATTTTGAAAATCTAAATCCAAAAAAACTAATACGATATATAATGTATATTCATTTTTATCCTTTGATATTTTTATCTTAAAAAATAATTTCTACTACAGATAATTTCATATTAGCCCTTTAAGGTTCCAAAATTTCAATAATTAACTATTTTTTAATTTTAATATAGAAAATAATGACATATTTAACAAGAAAAATTTCTATTTGAATGCTTTTATTACAAATGAAAATTCATCAATTAATTTAAATTTTTATCCAAGAATTTTCAAAAGTATTTGTAAAAAAAATTATGTGAAAATATATAAATTTTAAAATTTTTAATAAAAATTTATTCTTATAACCAATTTTATTTAATATATAGAAATTTTTAAATATTACTTAGCTATAAACAAAAAAATTACATGTTATTATTATATTTATATGTTAAAATTAAATATTTTAGGGTGATTATTATGCCAAGGTGATATTAAGGCTAATTTATGCTTATTTTTATTAATTTCAAAAAATTCTTCGCCAGTTTTTTTAAATTTATGATGCGCGATAGAAACAATAACGTTTATCAATATTAAAAAAGAAAAAAAATTGAATTGAATTGTTAAAATTAATATTTTAAATCGAAAAAAACTCCGAGCAAAGCCAAAGCAAATTTTGAAAAATCCACCCTTGAGTGGATTTTTTCGTATTTTAAAACACTTTCATTTAATAAATTAAAATTGGATTTATAAAAAAGTATTTTAAATAGAGATAAATTGATTTTAATTATAGTTTATTATAAAAGTGAAAACTAGGATAGAAAAATTAATAAATATCATAAAAAATAAATATAAATATATCCTGAGGTATTAAGGCTAAATCTAAACTCATTTAAATTATATCACATTTTAAAAACACAAATACATTTAAAATTAATAGTGAAATATATGTTGTCGATTGTTTAAAAAAAATCATTTCTGAAAAACATATACTCTGTTATCTATAAATATATATAAGCTTTCTACTCTTCGGTTCTATGGCTCAAGACAGCATATCAAATTCTAAGAGCTGATGATTTTAGAACAGAATCAGTTCAGGAAATGAAAACCCCAGAACTTATTTTATAACTATCTATTATGATAGCTTTATTTCAGAAATAGTATCCTTTTTTAAAAAAAGATTCATAATTATTATTTTATTCAAATTTAATTCGAACTTCTTTAAGTTAATTTTATTAATAAACATATTTATAATCCAAATAATAAAATTCTGCAATTTTTTTGTATAATACTAAGTAAAATTAAAGATATTATATTGGGTAAAAAAGGATTTTTTGTGTATTTGAGTAAATTTCGGGTAGAATTTTTACATATATGTGTACTTTCACAAAACTTTGTCTAAAAATACTTTTAATTGCTAATTAATCACAAGAATGTATTAATGGGGTACTATAAAGTCATCAGACAATAAAATAATATTAAATCTAATTCTTAAGTCCCTTTTCTGATTTTAGGACTCATTTCATTAAAATATTCTCGAATATAAAGAAAAAAAATTATACATGGTTCTATTATTAAAAATTTCTAGATTTTTTTTCCTAAATCTCCATAAGCCCAAATTTGCTGTGTAAAAACCATAATAGGTTTTTATAATCGCGATGAAAATGTAGTAAGAAAAAATTCAAGTTAAAAAAATTCAATTACAACCCTGAAATTTTTTTCATGAGATTTTTTGGGGTTTAAGTAATATTTAAAAGGCTAATAATAAAATTTCCAAGTTAATCGATTAAAAATATACATATACTAAAATAATTAATAACGAAATAAAGTTAATCAAATAGTTAAATTAAATTTCTAATATATATTTGTTATTTTAAGAGGAAAATTTTGGGACTTTTCCAAAATGAAAATTTCACGCTAAATTTTTTCTGAAAAAATATTATAGACTTTGAAAAAAATATTTCTTCGCTATAAAATGTATAAAATGCACATATTTAGGTAATATAAATATATATATATATATATTGGTTAATTTATTATATAATAATATCATATTAACTAGCGGCTCTTTATTTTTAACAATGACGGAAAAACTTCTTTCGCTCCAATAAAAATAGTAAATTATTAAAAAAAATTGCTATATAAAAATTAATAACTCGAATAATTTTATAGCCAATATTTTTTTCTTATTTAGCTTATCTTTTATGCCCTTAAGAATGGCATTTAAATCAAAAACTAATGAAATAAACAGGGTTATGCAATAACTACGAAATATATTTTTATCAAGCTTTTGTAATATAAATAATTATATGAAGGGAGTTTTAAAATATAAGGACCCAGAAAAAAAAATACAAGTATAATCATCGATAAATTAAATCGAATTACTCCTATGTGGGTCATAAAATGAATATGGATTGATATGAAAACATGAGATTTTTTTTTTGATTAGTTTCCTTAAAGGTAAAAAAAATGTACTAAATGTTAGAGGTTGTTTCATTTTAAATTATATGCTATAGAATATCGAAATATGTTATCATATATAAATTTTTTTGAGAGGTTATTGGTATTTTTATCAAATTTATTACGATAAAAAAGTTATTTTTGGAATTTTCTAGAATCTTTTTTTAAAAAAAAAGTTTTAAATGGGTTATAAGAGGTAGATAATTTTTAAAAATACCTTAAATAAATATGAAATATCACGGAAATATAAACAAAATAATCCTTTTCTGGTAAAATTTATCCTAAATAAATTTCTTTTTTAAAAGTTAAAGCGGGATAAGAAATAAATAAAAATTGGAGAAAAGTATAAATTTTTTCAAAATTAGAAACAAAATTTTTATTATTAGAACTTCGATAGACAGCTTTAATGTAATTCTAAACGAAATTAAGCAAATAGTTAAGATATCAAGAAACAGAATCATAAAATCTGTTTTTTTATGATTAATAATTAAAAAAAGATGGAATCCCTTTTTACGTAAGGTAAATTATTTTTTTGGAATTCAAAAAATAATATGATAAGATATTCTAGATTTAATCCTGGTATTTTCCCCCAAAATTAAGCAGGTCAATCGATATTTAAACGGATTTAAAGTATGTAAAACTTAACTAATTTGAGATATCAAGGTATGTAGTCTCCATATATATCAGGGAGCATAATCAATTATTTTTAAAATTTGTTAGATAATAAATTATAATAGCTAATAAATAAATAAAATGAATTTCTCAAAGAAGTATTCAAGCACTCCATTTTATTATATAATTTTATTAAATTGATGATATAGTGCTTTAAAAACCAAGATATTGTATATTTTAGCTCATATTTTTAAATTATTTAATAGGTTAATATTTGATTTTTAT
Source organism: Smittium mucronatum (assembly GCA_001953115.1). Lineage (NCBI taxonomy): Eukaryota > Fungi > Kickxellomycota > Harpellomycetes > Harpellales > Legeriomycetaceae > Smittium > Smittium mucronatum. The sequence continues at coordinate 3,513 of LSSL01000864.1, read as the reverse complement.
TTGATTTGATTTGATTTATAATTTTTTAAATAAAAATTGGGATAAAATTTTTTCACAAAGTGAAATATCTCTTGTGAAAAAATCATCAGAAAAAATTAAATCAAGCTGCAAAAAAAAAATCATTTGATAATATGAAAATCAAATATTTTTTACCCTTAAATAATGGTTACATATCGAGGAGCTTTAATAAAAATTTCGTAGTGGGGAGTAGGAAAGGGGCTGTTAACGTTAAACTAATATCGATGAATTATGAAAATTATTTAAAAAAATTATGATTTTTTACGGCAAATTAGATATTTATATTATCTTAAAAGACAACATAAACAATCGTTACAAATAGATCGTACTTAAATTAATGATTAATGGTGGGAATTTTGGATTTATTTATCTTTTAAAATTAATTTCGTATTAATTTATAAGTCGAATATGAATGATCGAAAATATAAATAAAATGCATATAAAATTTTCAAAACGAATATTTAATATAAATAAATTGTGAGATTTTTAGATTTTTAAATATATTACTAAATTTTTATCATCAATAGATTCGGATCTTTAACATAAAATTGTATATTTGTAAGATTATAAAAAAAGGAAAAATGTTCCAAACTATCTTAGAAAAATAATAATTCTTTTATAAATATAATAAGACACCATAATTTAAAATAGCTTTGTATATAAGTACTAAAAGAAAATTTTTATTACAGCTGAAAGTGGAGATTTAAAAAATCATTTAGATGTATAAAATTTTAGAAAATAAAAAACATAGGGGATTTTTTGGGTAATGAATAAGAAAATAAAAATTATTTGGAAGATCTCATAGTTTAAATTCTGATGTAATATCAATTAGAATTTTATTTTATGATGGATGGGATAATAAAAGTCGGGAGTGATCAGCCTTTTTAATTAATATTTCTATAGTCATTAAAAAACAATCAATAATATAATTTTATAACTTAAATAGAAATAAAAGACGTCAGAATCGTTAAATATAGATAGAAAATACTTACAGATATTTATTAGCATTCGGGGGAAAAAGCACACTCTTAAAAAATAGAATAGATAAATACTTCTAGAAGGCTTTTTAAATCATTAATAAAAAAATTAATGATAGTGTTGGAGAAAAATTAAAATTATAAACAAATTAATGATTTTAAAATATTTGTAATTATTATTCTATTCCAAAATTTTTTTTGAATAAAGCTATAAAAAATTGATTGAAATTATTTTGGGAATTTTTTTTAATAATTTATATATTGGTAAGGGGTTTCGGAAAATTAGTTTAAAAATATTCATAATTAGGTATACTAAAGTAAAATGAGGTATAATGTGTAGTTATAAATTTTACTAAGAAAATAAGTAGATTAAAATCCAGTCATTTTGAAATATAAATATAATAGATTGTGTGAATATGATAGTATTAATTTTATGTATTTGGAACCTATTTAATTTTTTTAAATATTATTTCAAGTTTATGGAAACAAATAGAGTAAAATAGCTGCTTAATAACTGCTTAATAAGAAAGGGAAAAAAAAATCATACTGCACTATAATATATGTGTGTATTTAATAGTGAACTTATTCAATTTGTTTAAATTCTATAAAATAATATTTCAAAAACACTAAAGAATAAAAAATAAGTATTGAATTTCTTCACACCCATATCTTTCATTCTATTGGCTCAAGGAAAACTGGAAATTGGTTTAGGGAGTAGTTTAGATATAGATACTAAATTGAAAATATATTGCCAATTTATGTCATTTTTATGTTCACAAATTAATCGTGTAAACTATTAAAAAAAAGCAAAAACAGACTTATTTGAATTCTCATCACAAATAAAAATACTGATATGTTTATATATCACACTACTAAACCAATAATTAGGATGAAATTAAAAATAAATTTAAACCGAAAAAATAATAATATCCATTAATTTATAAATTCCATTTACTTTAAAGTCTGATAATGTTTCATTTTTTAAAACCTGCGCTTTCAAAATAACTTTTTAATAGAAGATACAGTATATTTTTTAGCTAGGATTCTTACTATGAAATTCATGAAATAAAATCTATAAAAATTTTTTAACAAACTTTGAATAAAATTATTATTGTGCTTTGTTTATTATTTATTTACTATTTTATATACGTAGATTCCTTATCTTTAAAAAAAATTATAAAAATTATGGACCTTTTTTCGAAATTCTTAGTTTTTCGTGTATTATTAAAAAAAAACGACCGAAAAAATGGATCTATTCAGCCTAAAAGCATGATATTTAAAATATAAATGTTTTGCTAAAAAAATAACTTTCTGATTAGTGGTGTTAAAAAAATCTATAGAATTCGGGATATTATTTTATTTTAAGTAGAAATATTTTATTTTTTAATTAATAAATTCAGGACAATTATATCTTTCTCGTTTATTATTTTAATATATCGACAAATTGACCAGTATTTTGATATTTATTATTTGATTTTTATATCATTTTAAAGATCAAAATCTTTTACATTTAATTCAAAAAATTCGATAAAGGAATAAAAAAGTGCCATAAATAAAGTTCCCGGATCATCAAATGTTCTATCATAAATACTATAAAAAATGTAAAATAAATTTTAAAATTTTCATTTTAGTCGAATTCATCTTTCAAATTTCCATAAACATTTTACTTGATAAATGTGTTAGTGAAAAAAATTGTATAACGAAAGACTGTAAGTTTTAGAGGTAAATTTTCCCCATGAAATTTTTTTATGCTATAAAATAATCATTCCCCAAAATTTTAAATTAATTATTTTGATTATGATTGTAATTATAATAAATAGTTTTTCTCAGCTAGTTTTTAAAGGAAATTCAAGATGTCTATTTATATATATTTTTACTTTACATTTTTGAATTATAAATTATTTCATCCAAAAAAAGGTTTCTTATTTAAAAAATGGAATGTTAATAGGCGATTATTTTATTATTTCTACTTTAAATAAAGCATAAAAAAATGGCTTTTTATTTATTCATCAATATTTTTTGAAGAAACTAAAGAGAAACTTGCCCAATAGATTGAATATTCTGGATTTGATTTTTATATATTTTTTAGAACACATCACTATTTAAAAATAAGATTTAAAACCAAAAATATATAATTTTTTAATCAATCAAAAAAAATTTCTCAATGAAATCCGAGTATTTATAAGCAGACCCTTTAGAAAAAATTCTTCAAACGCTTAGAATTTTAACTATTTTTTGATTTAAATAATAGATTATCAGTGTGTTAATCGGGATTTTTTTTTGAAGAATGTAAGCTTTTAAATTTAGCATCAAATTATGTTATCGACCTATCAAAAAGCTCTAATATACGATAATCAGCCCAAATAAATAGAGTATTATTCGTTTAAAGTTTAGTTTAGAATGAAAGAAAAAAGAAACTATTATCTAGATTTTGCGGTAAAATGTCGCATTTATTAAAAAAATTAATAGCTAAAGTATCTAATATGGAATTGGAACCGGTTAATCTTAAGGCGAAAAA
>LSSL01000863.1:37850-59230 GCA_001953115.1 Smittium mucronatum | reverse complement strand
GTAGTTAGGATAATTGTCTTTTCTATAAGTCTTTTTCTTTTTTTCATATTTCTTTAGTTTAGTTTTTAATGATGTTATCTTACAATAAAATTCCGTGATACAAAAAAAAAAAAAACGAATTTTCAATAAATGAAACAGTTACATTTTATAAAGCGAACTAATAGAAATTTTTTGTGTGCACATCAGAAATACTTACATTTTGAAAACGTAATACTGGCTAGAGCCATATTCTGTTAACGATCCAATTATGGTTTCAAATACGGAAACGAGGACGGGCATTACTAATGACCTAACAGATATGCACGGAATTAGGTTTGAATACTTTCGGGCGTTAATTTGGATTGCGTAAATGATTTGTTCATTGGCAAGCACCCTGTTCCTGAAAACATCTTATTGGGGTTCAATTTAAAAGTTTAATAATTCAGGCCTATTTACCATATTTAGCAAAAGGTTAAGAAATTACATAACATACTAACCGCCACCAGATTCAAATCCCTGACTTCTAAAAGAGACCGTCGAATAGGAATGTTTAAAAACAGCGCCTTATCTTTTCAAAAGCACTGCGATGTCTTTTTTAGGCCATAGCCTAGTTGCTTTTTAACTACTATTGGCCATTTCCACTTGTAAAAATAAAAAATCAGGATTTAAAAGCCAAAAGTTTCCAGAAGTAGACCAGAGGAAGTGATAATTAGTTATTCTGGTTTATCATTGGCTATCTGTGGGGTCGTGAATACATGCAGAGGCTTTTATTTGCAAGTTTCCATTCCAACAAAACTAAAAAGCAAAATACAAATTGCATTGATCCATGATCAGACAATACATAACATTGTTAATATAAAACTCTATCGCCCAAATTTATCGCTCTCTATACCGTAGTAATTTTTAATTCCTCCCCCAAGCTTTAGTTTTTCCCTTTCGAGTTTTCTCCAAAACGTCTTTTTTCTATCATTCATAAAACTAGTTCTTGTCTTTCAATCCACACACTGCTGCTTTTTACAAATGAACTCTTCTAAACCCAAAAGTAGGGTTGTCCATTCTATATTCCTCCCCATCGAAAGTCAGGTTTCAGAAGGGTCTCATTCCTTCTCAAATTACGATTCTTTTCCGAAATACGGTTCCAAATCAAAAGCAAAAAAAGGAAAATACGATGAAATGTTCCAAGACTCTTCCCCTAATATCTATTCACAAAGTTCTTCATTTTTTTCTAATTTATCAATCCCCTTAACCAATGATTTTGGGTATTCTCCAAAATCTAAATTTCGAAAGGGAAATCTTCTTGCCTCTGCTTCTTCTTTTATTTATTCTGTCACTGAATTTATCAATGAAATTCTAAAAAACAAGGAATCAAAAAACATTTTTATTTTTTTGTTGGTTAATTTGGGCTACATGTTTGTTCAGCTTGTTTATGGCTATATAAACAATTCCTTAGGCCTGGTTTCTGACGGTAAATTTTCGTACTCTCACTATCTATTCTTTTGATATTCCGTTTTAGTGCTCCGATATTTTCGCATTTTTTACTAAAATTATTTTTTATTATAACCCTTTTCATATGTTCAGCAATCCACATGTTCTTTGATTGCGTAGCTTTAACTGTTGGTCTCTCCGCGTCTGTTATTAGCAAATGGCCTTCTAACACCCTGTTCACTTTCGGTTATGGAAGAATAGAGCTTCTTTCCGGTTTGGTTAATGGTCTGTTCCTAGCATTTATCTCCTTATCGATATTTTGGGAGGCTGTCAGCCGCCTGATTAACCCGCAAGAGATGGGAACCTCAAGACTATTATTAGTTTCAGTAGGAGGGCTAATAGTTAATCTAGTTGGAGTTTTTGCCTTCCACGATCACCATCATAGCCACGGCCATGAAGGGTGCTCTTCTAGTCACAACACTCAAACCTCCCATGATGCTTCTTATTCCATTAACCAAGGTTCAGATAAATCTGGTGATTGCAGCGAAATACTTATACATAGTGACAATCATCACGAACATCCTCATGATCACCATCACCACCAACATAATCATAGTCACGATCACGATCACGATCACGATCATCATCATCATCATCATCATCACCATCACCATCATCACGACCATAACCATAACCATAACCTTGCTCACAGTCATGCTAGTGGTCACAGCCATGCCAGCGACCATGATGACGGCCATGATCACAATATGGAGGGAGTATTCCTCCACATTCTTGCGGATACACTCGGAAGCGTCGGTGTTATTCTTTCTACCATCTTGATCAAGCTGTTTGGATGGACAGGATTCGATCCTTTAGCGTCCATTCTAATCGCTGTCCTCATATTTGCTAGTGTTATTCCACTGATAAAAAACTCTATAAACACTATGCTTTTTAAACTACCCCAAAATCAAGTTAAACAGATCAATAAATCTGTATCTAATTTGTTGGAATCACCGAAATCTTCCGATAGTGATGTGGATCTAGGGATTATAGGATTTGATAGAGTCCAGTTTTTCTCAATAGATAGCGGAAGCGGGTTAGTCGGTACAGTTGTAGTCAGAGTCAATCTAATCAAAAACTCTTTAATATCCGAATTCAATAGCGTTCATAATAGTGACGAAAAATCGAGCAATGAGGCCAAAGAAATATATAATCAAAAATTGGCCGCAATGGTGAATGATGTTCAGACACATGTTGCAGATTCATTTAGGAAAAATTTAAAAGGGCTGAAAGATGTCACAGTGCAGGTTGAAATGGAAAATGATCCAATGGGTCTTAATCGATGTTAAAAGAATATTTGTAAATATATATATAATCTCATTATAAGCCCCTAATATATCTATTTATTTAAGCTATAATAAAAAGAAGTTTTTGATATTTAAAAAGGTATTGATGTAAAGATTGAGATCCTATGGTGTTAGAGGAATTGTGATGAGTTGTAGGACCCACAGTGACTCCTCTTATAAACGGGGGAATTAAAAAGTTCATTTAACAGGAGCACGCATCCTGACTTTGTACATCGTTAGCAGAGTTCAAGTTAACTGTGGAGCGGCCCTGACCTACAGAAGGGTCTACATGTTCAGGCAAAGCAGATTTGGCGTCAACAAGCTTCTGAGCTAAAATAGCAAAGATTGGGGATGAGTTAGTAATGAAAAGACCGGATATTAGTCCAAATTCATACCTAATTTAGAGAACAAGTCTATTATGCTAGTTGACTCTTTAGCAGAAGTCTCGAAGAACAGCAGATTATTTTGTTCGGCAAAAGATTGACCTTCTGACGTTGAAACAGTTCTTTGATCATTTAAATCAGTCTTGTTTCCTGCCAAAGCAATGATGATATTAGAATCAGCTTGTTTTTTTAGCTCCTCTATCCAAGACTGAGCTCTATCAAAGGAGGCCTTAATAGTAAAAATAAATATTTAGTGATGTTGAAATTTAAAGTAAATCAATAAAAATGTATATGGCAATACGGTTTGAGTTATATCATAAACTACGACAGCACAGTTGGCATTACGATAATACATGGGTGCTAGGCTCTATAATATTTGTTTGAATGAATGAAAATTAAGTTACAAAATAATAATAGCTGAAAATTAATGTTACCTTATAACGTTCCTGGCCAGCTGTATCCCAAATCTCAAATTTAACAGAGTCACCATTTTCCAAAGTGACGACTTTTGTGAGGAAAGCGGCTAATTAAGAGCAAAATAGTTTTATATGGTCAAAAAATAAAAGCGATGCTTAAGAAATTAGCAACCAACCTCCAATAGTGCTTTCTTTATATTCATCAAAACGATCTTTTACGAAGCGGAGAACAACGCTGTTGATTGAAATATGATAGGTCATATATTACTAAATGAAAGAAGATGGCACAGAGGAAATTTAAACTCGAGAAGCTTGCCTAGATTTACCGACAGCAGATTCGCCTTAATTTATTTAATGAGTTAGGATTATTGAAAGAAGAAAGATTAGAAATAAAGAGAGATCAAGTGAGGAATATTTGGAGGATTTATAAAAAAGAGATGTGGTACCTAGAAGGACCAATTTGAATTGGAATTGTTTTGGTCTGGGTCTGGATTGTGCTCTTTCGCTAGTTGATGAGGGAGCGTTAGCAAGACTCATGGTTTGAAAATTAGAATTTAAAGAAAGGAAATAAAAATAGTTAGATGAATTTATAAATATCAACTAATCGCTGAATGGTTTTTTATATTGTAAAAGTGTATGCAAGAAATTGAAGAATCTATTCTTGATATAATCTCAGTTAAATATGCAACTTTTCTTTAAATTCCACTTGGTTGGGAATTGCAACAATTTATAATAAGCCAATATTCAAGTGACCAGCCAGAATGTCCACTCACATAAAAAACATGCTCATCCTTCGTAAGTACCCAATATCTATTCGTTGGCTATATGTTGCCACCCATTATTTCGAGCGAGCAACCTTTTACTGTTCTATAGGAATTGCCCCCATGATTCATTGCCAACTAATAATGCTATTGTACAAATGCTTGAAAAAAATACGCTTAGAAGCAATTGGCCTATTCTGGCTTGAAGTGTTCATCTCTATAATCTCCTGCACTTATTTCCACTCCAATCCCTTCGTATTTGTCGATTAAGCACTAGACCTATAAACTGGTTTTTTCAAGAACCAAACGTCTCAATGTTGCCAGTATTGGCCACAAAACTCTGATGATGTTCGGATTAATGCCCAAGCAAAAAGCAAAGAAACATTCATACAAATCGATTGACATTGTTTTTCCTTGCGTTTGAATATTAATATCTATCCGTAAAAATATTAAATGCGATTTTCTAATTACTAGTCCCATTGGTTAGAAATAAGAATACCACTCAAATGCATAATGTCTCATCCAGTTACCATATTTTAAAAATATGGCAAAAAATGCGCTCATTCATTTCTTTTGTAGCGAGCACTTCGAATTAGGTGCTTTTGTTTTTTTAGAGGAATATTTTCGAATTTGGCTTGGCTTCTATATTCTGTTATGCTTGTGTACTCCCAAGAACAGATATAACCTTGTTCTAACCCAAGAAATATTCCAGTAGTACCAGAGTAAATATTTTTCTAGCCGGAGTGCTGAATTTCTTTTAGTGATTCAAAAATATATTTGCATGTTTTTTATCACAATTTTCGAATAAGCGTATCCCAGTTAAAAAACACTTTTTCAAAAGTTGTGCGTCCCTATGGTATCAGATAGAGTGATGCAAAAATAATATCATTTTATATTGGTTATCTGTGATCTACTGATTTCAGAATATAATAGTAACTATTGGTATGTATTTTTTTAAACGATTTATTGAAAATTAATGGATTTTTAAATTACCATTTCTATATAAATTGCGTTCGTTTTCACTGACTGATTGTGGGCCTTAATATTTTTGATATTTGAACCACTTTTAGTTATTATTCAAAGAGTTTTTTGCCTAAAAATATCATTTTTTTCGTGTATATACACGATGCCATGTCATTCTATCATATGTACATCACCCTAACATCTATTTCTTTAGTTGAGGGGAGGGGCGGGTTCTATATCACTTAAATTTAAAAATGAAATAATTTAAGGTTGACTAGATTCCACTTTAATTTAAAATATTTTATCTAAAGAATAGGTTTCATTTACAAATTTAATTTTTATTTATTTTCTGCGAAGTGACCAAATTGAGTATATAGGTGTATCATAGAATATTAAAAAAAAAAAATCGCTGTGATAAAATTAAAAATGATTTCGTTTAGAGGAGAGCCCGAGAGTCTGGGTTAATTCCGAAAACTTCTACAATTCAACAGTATCAAACTCAAAATATCCAAAAGTAATAATATGGTTTGCTGTTAACTATTGACCAGCAAAAAATCTCGATTTTTTTATCTGTAACAAGAAAATAGTAATAAAAAATCTTTTTTTCGATTTTCTTAATTTAAATGAAACTGTAAAATTTACCTACTTCAAAAAATCCCAGAAAATAAAATCCTTTGATAATCCCTTGGAAATAGAATATTAACCTACTCTAAAAATCTCAATTTTTTTTCTGAAAATTTTCCAAGATGATCTAGTTCAGTTTTTTTAACAAATGCTTGACCTCTTTTCATCTTAAGATTTAATATCATTAAGTGTTTTTTTAGCTGAAAAAGCACCAGTTTAAATTTATATCGAGAGGTTTCGATCTATTTGATATAATATATTGGATCTTTCATGTTATAAATCATGTGGTTTTTTTTCATCTTTGAATCCTCTTTATGATAAAAAAATTTGAATTTTTTTTTTGAATATGTTATCTGATTTCTTTTATTCTAAAATTACCGTTTTTTTATTTAATGCCTATTCATTATTCCAATAGAAAAAATCCATTTAAATAATTATAAACCATTTTTTATCAATTAGTTGAATAAATAAACCCAATTATGCATTTAAAATATATCAACTGCTAATTTTTTAAACAAAAAAAGTATCTTTTTTATCTCTTGATTGATTATTCATAAAATAAATTGGAATTTTTTTAACCTCAAATAAAATCTTAGCTATTTTATGCTGTGTAAATATTTGTCAGAAAAATAAACGAAAAATTTGAATAAATATATGCTATGTCGCAAGAATATTCACAGCCCAAAAATTTACTTACCGAAGCTTCATCTATTTTTTTATAATTGAAATTAAATGTTCTTTAGTTCATTTAAATTTTAATTCAAAGATATGATTGTTTATAAATAAATTCAGAATAAATATTATTTAAAAATATCAGAGGTGAGTTTTTTTGACACCATTTATATCTTCTTGACTAAGAATTCTCTTTAGTTGGATTAAATGTAAATGTCAGATATTTCTCAAATCGTTAATTGTTGGGGATTCTTTCATTTATATATTAATAGCTTAATAATTTTTTACTAATAAAATAAAATTAGAAATATTTATGGGTAAATCAATTAATTTTATATATCTTAATAAGTTTAAAAGGTCAAAGAAATAAAATTTTGCCTTGATTTTTTATTTCAATATAAAAAAAACTATTTAAATAAAAAAGTAAAGATCCAAAATAAATTTTCATAATTTTATTGCTAGCTCGTATTGCTTTAAAAAATTGAATGGTATTTCTAACATAATTCACTTAATAACAAATACAAAAATGTTTTCCTGTATTTTAGTTGGGTTTAACAAAGCGATTTTTAACTAAAATTTAAGCATCAGAATAATAACAGTTCGTCATTAAAATTCTTCTCTCTTAGAATCTTTCAACAAAAAAAAAGTAAGAAATTTCAACTGGTATAAAAAATTTATCATATATGCTTAATTACATTCGATTAAAAAAGTTAAAAAAATATTTTTTCGAAATTATTAGCTTTTTTATTTTATAAACACTAAAATTACTGTTCTTTTTTAAAAAAATTAAATTGATTAAAGTATGCTTTCTCCATTGTTATCACCCCTTTAGATAATTAAATAACCTAATTTTTTCTTTGGTAAAATTTTGTATAATTTAAGATTATTTTATTTTTTGAAATTTATTTCCAATTTAAGATTTTATTTTTTTTATATGAATAAACTTGGTTGGTTATTTCATCAATTCTTTGTGACAACTGAATGGTTATAACAGAATAATTTTAAATCACTAAATTCAAACGAACTGAAAATTTTAAATAAAATACTTTTATTTTTTACTTTTGGCTAATTTTTTTGATTTTTTCTTTTCATAGCATATGCTTATAATAAATTAGTATTTCAAATAAGATTTTTAGGAGGTATTTATAAAAAAATATAGTTTTATCTATTTTTTAATTTATAAATTAAATGAGGCTTTGCTCTCATCAGTTTATATATGAAGTCTTGAATTTTTTATCTCAATTTTAAAAATATAATATAAATATCGCAAAGAGTATAAACCCGTTTTAATAATAATAATAATAAATTCTCAGAATTTCGGTGTAAATACAACAAAATTTTTATGAATAATGTTTTATTATAAACTCTTCTGCATGAAAAACCTAAAGACTTGGATGTATACGTTTACAAGATAAGATAACAATAACCTAAAGATTATCTACATATAGAATGATAAACTAGTTTAACCGGTATAAATACAATTTTGTGATAAAAATTTATATTTATATTTTTTTAATGGAATTCCTTATTTATTATACAAACAAGTGTCAAAATGAACTATATTTGTGTTTGATTTTTTTTTGTAAATATAATTATGGTGGATTTATCATGTGATGTATATACTAAATGGTTAATATAATAAATCTATATTTGTAAAATACCCTCATTTTAAGACATCAATTTTTATATATTACAAAATAAACAGCTTTTTCACAAAAAAAGAGGTGTTTTTATAAATTCGCATAAAATTTTATTTTTATAAAAAATTGATTAATATCTGCCAAATGTAAAATAAAAAAACATTAATTATGACAAAAACCAAATTTATCGGTTTTTTATCAAAAATTATCTCCATACGTAAATAAATTAATATATTTAATTCTTAATTTTTTTTTCTTTTAATACCCATTTAAAAACAATTAGATGTTAAATATGATAAAAACTTAAATTTTTTAATATATATGTATTTTTTTGTTATTAACAGTCATTCATATTTTTTATGATTATAAGTTATAACTATTTCCCGAAAAATACCTCTATTTTTTTACTCTAATCAAAGGAAAGTTTCTCAAAAAACTAGTATAGCGTTACGCTTAATTTTTTATATATATCAATAGGAATTTTTATATTCTGGTAAGGACTAAACTGTATAAATTATAACATGTATATATTATACAGTAAAATGATCTAGATTAAATATTGGAAAAACCATATATATGTGTGTGATGATGACTATTACATACCTTGAACACAATTTTAACAAGTTCTTACATAATAAACTTACTAGTATCTAAAATCTTATAGAATTTGGGATGAAAATATAAATTTTGATAGGTTTTGGGATTTAAATTACAAAATATTATTTCTTAAAAATTAAATAAAGTGGGGTTTTAATCATTTTTGACTTTATCGTATTTAATACAATTTCAAAAAAGTTTTACATTTTCACTCTAAATTTTTGAAATTTTATTATAAAAAACCTAAGCGAAGAAAATGACTATTTTGAATTCGATAATATTAGATTTTTATGCTGTTAAATTCGAATTTTTTCAATAAAAATATAAGTATTTAAATTTCTAATATTTTTTATCTATTTTTCTGAAACTGCACGAAATAAAATTTATTACACACACATACACACACACACACACATATATATATATATTAAAAATTAGCGTGTAAATATCCGATATATTTAATAGGCTATAAATATAATTTAAATCAAATCGATTCTGGATATTTTTATTTAATTTTCCTTCGAAAAAAGTTAGCCTTCAGCCCGATTAAGTCTAATGTTACTTAAGAAATGGATTATTTATTACAAGTATAATAATTTTATTAGACAAAATACTTGATAGGTGAAAATTTTCAAAATATTGAAAAAGATATAAATTAGAAAAGCATTTTTATCAGATTATCAATAACTATTTTATAACTTTATTACTGATAAAAATTTATTAATTGAAATTGATTAATATTCAAATATAAATTCATAAAAAACAATTCTTATGTGTTTAATTTTATTTTATTAAAATAAAACCCACTTTAAGCAACGGTTGGCTTATATAAGCATAAACGTATGAATGACTTGAAATTTAATTTCTTGTAATAAATATCTTAGAAAAACTTTAATAATTTAATTTTTTTTTTAAAAAAATTTACCTGTCTCTCCCCACTCTCCAAAAAATAACAATTATATTTTAAAAAACCATATATATATTAAAACCAATTAATTATAATAAAAATAGAAGTTATTTTATTTAGTTATCCATATTTTTATTTTAAACCATTTTATTTTATATTGATAAAAAAACCTTGAATAATATTTTCAATTATGTATATGGGAGATTATTTAGCAAAGGAGACACTTTGATATTAAGCGTTGCAACTTTCCTTTTAAAATATATTTATTTTTGTAACAGATAGCAAAAAATTGGATAGTTTTTTGATATTTGTAATAAAAAAAAGAAAAATGACTTGTTAAAGTTATATATTGCCGAATTCTGTACTAGATTATTTCCAATATATGCTTGGTAATCAAAAATAAAAACATTATTGGGGGATTAAGAACCACCAAATTTCAATTTTATGTGAGATTTTTTATTAAATCAAGTTATATTCTCCTCCTTTAATTTCATAGTGACATTACTAAAAAAAAATTTGCTATTAGTTAAATGGGTTGGTATTAAATGCGTGCAATTATAACAGGTCCTGATTATAAAGCAATGAATTATATTCAAGCTCCTATTGGAGAAGTAATATTATAAAAACACCTTTAAAAGTATAAAGGATCACTAAGGTCTGGGGAAAATATATCGAGTATAGAATGGTAAGCTGTAATTAAGCTGTTTTTTTTAAATTTTCCCGAAAGTAAACCTAAAACTGATTAAAGAAGAGAGAAATAATTTCTGGATTTTTCAATCTTATACAATTACTAGAATATTAATCTAGAACCAATAAGCATAAAGAATTTTCTATAAAAAGCGTTCATTCACGAATGTTAAATCTTACGAAATAAAAATTGAATTCACCTCATATTAAACAATTTTATTATTTTGTATACTATAATTTATATTACTGAATTTGAAAGTTATAATTTGCTGTTAAAGTTAGATAAATCTTGATATGGGCAACACTGCTTTTTAAGGCATCGTAATTTAAGACTGCATAGATTTTAACTTTTTGAGATCCTAATTTAGATTTTATTTGGAGTTTTTTTAAAAAAATAAAAATTTCTGTTAATACCAAGGAAATATCACTAAAATTATATTAAAAGTATATTAAAATGCAACTTCTGTAGAGTTTTAAACTATTATGAAGATATAGGAATGGATAAAAAATGTTTTTGGGGCCGTAATAACTCTCCCACACATCAATTTTAAAACTTTAAAATTATATACTTTTTATATTCATAGACTATAGTAACGGATTTGGTCTAAATAACTCAGAAATTTTTTTAAAACTAATCATTCAAAATATAATTCTTTATTTGGAAAACTTTAGAAAAAATCATTTTTGTGTGGTTTATTTTTGGTGAAATTAATTCGGTATTGATGGCATATATTGAGCTCAAACCAACAGTGACCGTTTAATAACTCCCATATTTTTAACTAAATCTTTATTATACTAATATTATAATTAAATTGTTTTACACTGCTTGGTGGAACGTAATATAAGGGCTTCAAAGTTTTCAATATAACTGGGAATATGAATCAGTTTTTATTTTTATGAGCCTCAGATTTATACCAATAGATTATAAATAACACAAAAAACTAAAAAAAAAATTCTCTAAAATTGTAATAATCAAGATTATTAGTGGCACAGTCTTCATGCAAAAAACATTATAAGTTTACATTTAATTTTTAATGATAGCTTAAATTATAGCACTCAAAAAATAAAATAGAACCCACAGGATGAGTTCCCTTCTTTGGTGAATGGAGTTAGTTTTTTTCTATCTAAAATATTTCAATAAAACATATATTTGCTATATATTTGAGCTTTCATTTTTAAAAGAATAAAAAAAAATCGTGCAATAGATTTAGATATTAAATAAAGTTACTTTAAGTTGTGAATACCAGTCTATATAAATTATTATTAAAATATACAAGAAAATTTTGGGATTGGATTATAATGGTTTTATAAAAGTATAAAGTCAAAAATGGAAAATTTAAAGGCCGAATATGAGTATATGAACAGTCTATTATGGCAGTGCAGTAAAAGTATTCAATCATAATTATGTCGTTCTGGGAATCTTCACTTATAAATTGAGGCTTGGGTGGGGTTGGAATAGGTAAAGGGTTGTGTCAGAGGAGTAGTTGGTATCATAAAGATCGGAGTGGAATATTCTGAAAATTTTCTCTATCTTAATACCAGTTCTATTATTTATTTCATATTATTTTTGCATTAAATTATGAGTTTCGATCAGATTCTTGCAAAAATAAATTAAATCCTCTCCCTTTATTCAGAAATTTTTGATTAATATCATTAAATAGCCTTATTATGATTGCTAGTACTATCTTTATATTCGAAACTTAATTTGGTATAAATTGTCTAAAAAAATATTGGAAATTAGGATATTTTTTCCATTTTTAACATGAATATTCTTATTTAGTGGATTTCAAATTTTAATTGAGCAAATTAGCCTCATAATTTTTTCAGTTTATAAAACCTAAAGAAACGAGTGTCTCATTTGCTTGAGAATATCCCATATATACGTCTTTTTTATGAATAAAAAAAATTGTATTATAATAAAAAACTGGAATTTAAAAAAATATAAGTTAAATTTAAAATTTAAACCAATCAAACTATATAATACTAAAAATAAAAAAATATAAAGAAATAAAAAATGTTTCTATATTAAAAATAAATTATTTAAAGAGATATTCAATTTTTAAAGACCACAGAAAAATTAAAAAAGCTCAAATTCACTAGATAATGCGCTTTTCCCACAAAATAATATCATAGTTCTACCATATTCATTATTTTCACCAAAAAACACTAAATTTTTATATTTAAATCGAAAATAAAATTATTAACTCTATTCAATAAAAATATTATGACTTTAATTAAACTCCAATATTTCAATCTGCAAATATTATTCAAATATCGGTATTTATATTGAATTGGTATTTAAAGTATTAATATTTCACATATTTCAATTAAAAAAAATTTCTTCTTTTTCCCAATAATTGCATTAATAAATATTATAAAACTTAGTATATATGTAAAACTTATGGTAATATGATTTTATTAGTAAAAATATCGCAATATTAACGATAAAACAATAGGCCTAAATTATTATTTTTCAAATTTTAAATGAAAGATACAAAACTTAAAAATAATAAATGTTACTTACAGTAAAATGTTTTTTTTTTAAATGGGATGTTAAATTTAATACTTCTCTTATAGTAAAAAAAATATGTGCAAAAAATTAAGAGAAAATTTTCAATTTTATAAAAATTAGAAAAATAAATATTTTTTGGTTATATATTTTAATTATTCGTTTTCATAATTTTAATTATTTTTTTTTTAGAATGATATTTTTTTTATAAAATATTTTGATAACCAAAAAAAACAGGGTACGAAGAAAGTTTTGAGGCTGATTTATCCAAAAAAGATAAAAAAAGTTAATCGAATTTATTATTTAAAAATTCATAATTTAATATGTAATTTTATTTTAGGGTTATGTAATGAGTAATAATTATGTTTTAACATTAGAAATCATTTATTTCTAAAATTTTATAAATTATTATAAATTTTTTTATGGAAAAAGTACTAGGCATAAATCTATTTTAATATTAAATCAAGCTTATCTTTTAGATTTCCCAAATTAATAATAAAAAATTGATTTTTTTTACAAAATTTTGTTTAAAATTAATCCAAAAAATTGGTATAAATTAAATGGGTATCAATAACATAACAAAACTTGATTTTTTTTAAAAAAAAAAATAGATATAATATAGATAATTTTTCTACGCTAAAAAAAATTATAAAATCGGTTCTCACGAATAGCCGGAAGTGAGTAGAATAAGAAAGAATTTATGCAGTTCATTAGATTAATTAATTAAAATTATCATAATTCGATTTTTTTTCTCTCTCTAAAAAATTTCGTTAACGAAAAGGATCATTCATTTTTTTTTTTGCTAAAATAAATATTTACACTTCGAAAAGCCAAAAAAACCATAAAAAATATCGAAAATTTCATCCAATTAAAAAATAGATTATTTGAAAAAATTATGTTGATATTGAAGCTTTTCTAAGCATTCTTATCTCACGTTTTTGTAAATAAAATGCAAATTTTATGTTTTGGAATAATTGAAGTATCATATTTCTTAATTAATTATAAAAAATAGTTTTTTTTTCATTTTTTTTGTCTGAAATATTTATCGATATATCATTATTTTTTCTTATAAGTAAAGAGAAGTGTAACATATGGAAATTTTTTTCGGTTACTTGGATAAAATAAAATATGAAATTTTCATCACTATAATACCAAATAAATACTCTCTAATCCAATTTAAAAACATCAATCTTTTATTTATGTTAAATATAGCTAAACCGAGTATTAATTTCTATAAATAGTTTGTAAAATGTAAAATTGAGAGTCGGTGAAGTATAAATATATGGGGTTCAATTTTTAAAATAAGAAATAAATCTCCATATTGTGTCTTTAGACTCTAAAAAAAATAATTTATTCCTTAATAACCAAAAAAAACATTGGAAATTGATAAACTTGGATTTTTTTTGTAATTAAATCATTTTTCAAACAACGAATTTATTATTAATCATAATTTTAATTAGCGAAAAAGTTTATTATTGTATGAGGGGGGAGGTGGGGATGGGTTCCTTGATATTGTGTTGAATTTTTAATAGCTCTTCTAAAATTAAATTTTTTAAAATCAACTAGGAAGGTTTTATTCCTATTTTTCCAACGCATAAAACGTCTAATCATTAAGTAAGTTTTTTATCTAGCTTAAAAATTAATTTTTACTAACAATTATGAACCCAAAATCTTATCCAATCAGATCGGATTGATTTTTATAATTTTGAATTTTATAATTATAATACAATTTTATTTTTCTGCAATGTATGATACGCAATATAATTTTTTATCCAATTTTTTCTGCTATAATAACGAATAACCTAGATTAAAACGTATGTAAAAGATGTCTGTTATATATTCATTTTTATTGAATTTAAAAATAAACTGAGCTTAAAGAAAAAAGAAAAAAAAAATTTTATGTTATAATATTACAAAATATAACACTAATCTAATCAATATATTATAGCTGATCGTGTAATAAATTTCAAAAAATCGGTTTTTAGCTAAATTAAAAAAATAAAAAAAAATTTATACAGAGCCTCTTATGATTTTTTTCTTCAAAAAAATACACACTGGGATTCTTAATGCTTACAGATGGATCATCTTTATAATAAAATTTAGGATATTATTTTTTGGAAGCAGGAATAAAATATCGAGCCATAGCTGAAAAAAAGAAATTTTATTTAGAATGATGAGTGAAAAAAACATTAAATCAAATACTCAAGATAATTCTTTAGAGTGAACTGAATAATTCTGCGCCAGTGAAAATTTATAAATTAACTTTCATAGTTTTTCTTTGAATTTTAAGCACTTATTGAAATAAATCCGTGAAATAATCACCAGAAAATTACTCAAAAAAAAGACTTTATAAATAATTTACAGATTACTTTGAGCTCTTTTTTTGCGCTCTATAAGGTCTCCCAAGTTTTCAAAATTTTTAATCAACATCATTTTTAGCTTGAAATTTTCTTTTTATTCTTAACAAACAAAAAAGGAAAAAAAATTCTTGGTTTTTTTAAATTTGGAAAATGTCTTTTCTATAAAGGGAGGGTTTTTTTGCATGAAATTTCAAGAGATATATTAAAACTTAAAATTTAATATATTAATTAAAAAGTTGAATATAAGAGGATAATATCATATCTTATACTTAACCTAAACTTTATTCACTATAAATCAGCGATTCTTTTATTGAATTCTGTTATAAACTCACTGAAAATTTTTTCATGGCCACTCGCAACCTCTAAATTAAATATTATATTATGAAGCAATTATTTTTCTGGGCCCAAAACCAAGTTTTATGGAGGCAATAATGGATCTGAGATGAATTTTTTAAATTATAAAGTTAATTTTATTTTTTCTAAACAGAATTAATAAGATTCATATAATAAAAAATATATATAATCATTGGCTTTAAAATTTTTCAAAAAGTCTTCCACCAGACAAGAAAGATAAATTAGACACTAGCTCAACTTTACTTAAGATATCAAAATATAAAAAAATTAATTTTCTTAATATTAGCTGTTGTAGCTGCAAAATATTTACTCGTCCGAGAATATATATAGCTCTTTTTTTTAGGCAATTAAGGTGCCGTATCCCTACCTTCCAATTCATCAATACTTTTAATTTTTTTACTGAATAAAAATCTGCTTTAATTTTATTTTTAGATTATGTCTTTTCAAAAAATTTACAACAGAGATAAGTTTGTATAGGGTTATAGATTATTTAATTTTCAAATAAGGATATAGATTGTATTATTTTTTTAATTATATTTATTACAGGGGTTTTAATTCCAATAGACCTTTTTTTAATTACAATAGACCTTTTTTTTCATTTGAATTTACCCTTATTTTCATTCCAATAGACCTTTTTTTTCTGGACCTGTGAGGTCATTATTATAACCAATAATTCACTTTAACTTATAGGCATCGATATAATTCATTATTGCTTAAAATCCTAACGTTCTTAGGTATTATAAGCTTTTTCTTTTTGATTGATATAAATAATTATTAAGTCCAATGATAACGCTTTTTTTATTCAAATCAAAAAATAACCCCGCAAATCTAAAAAAAGGGGCTATTGGAATGAAAAGCCCTGTATCATTACTCAGAAAATACAAATCAAAAATACCAAAAAATTAATATAAGTTTAAATATTGTTTGTAAAAGTGAAAAAAAAGAAGAAAAAATTCACCATTTAAAATTTTAAATAATCTGGAATTTTAAATTAATGATTATTAAGTCTTAAATTTCTTTCAAATTTTCGAATATGTATATATTTATTTTTTCGTGGAATCAAACCAAAAATTTAATTCAAATTATCAATCAAAAAAAGCATTTTTTTGGGATAATTTTTGATCCCAGAAAAGTTTAAATGCTTAAAAATCGTAAATCCAAAATTTTAGAGGCGGTCAACTTAAATTTATTACTTTAAATTTAAGAAATATAAATATCTATTTTAAGCTTATCAGTTTCGGCATTATAATACCGCATTTTAATTTTTTTTTTTAAACTTTCAAGTGATAAAATTAAATTTTTAGTTAATTTTTTTTTAAAATTGACATATTAAACAAACCAAACATGAAATTTCTAATTTTTAAAAGAAAAAAATAGTCATATTTTCTCTTTTTTGATATTGATATTCTTTTAGCTCCATAATTTTTCAATTCTGTTTGAAGGAATTTTTAATAAAGAAAATCGGCTCAAAAAGATAAAATAATAAAATTTTATATTCATTTATAACCCGCCGATATTATTCAAAAATATATCAGTAAAATTATATTTTTAAAGCAAAATTTAAGTGGGGGGATGGTAAAAATAAATAATTACGATTAATTTGTCTTTTTAAACTTCTGGAAAAAGCATGATTTAAAAAAAATTTAAAATAAAAATTTTCTGTTTATTTTTTTAATAAAAAAATCAAATATCTTTTTTAAATCACCATTCCAACCTTGGAGTTATTGTTGCCAATTTTTTTTTAATTTTCATACAATTTAAGGAGATAAAACTTGCTTAAGAAAAGACGGGGTAGCTATAGAGAACATATTTTTAATAACGAGTAGTGCTGGGCACAAATACACAAAAATTTATAGCATTTTGAGAAATAAATTATTAAATATCGGAATTAAAAATATTTATAATATAGTAAGAAACAGTATTTAGATGGAAAACAATAATTTTAGAACCGCTTTAGATGTTTTTTTTAGAATATTGAAAACCATAAAATAGAGCCTTTTCACTGGAGATCCATAAGTAGTATCTTACTAAAGCAAAATATACAACTTTATAATTATAATAAAATATAATTCTTGTTTAAAACTTTTATTGGTTGCTTACACTTGTTATTGGGCTCAAATTTCAGATTATTTGAAGAGAATTATATTTTATTATAACTAGGGATTTCAGATATAAAACAAAATGTTTACCTTTTTTTAATATCAATAATGATTATTTATAAAAAAGAATACTATTGATGTATTTTGTTTGTTATCTGTGAAGATCTGAAAAATGAATTTAAAATTGAAAATATAAACTTTAACAGTCTAGTTTGCGAATCAAATCACTATTCTGTGTTTAAATTTAAATTTGTAATATAAAAATTAAAATTTTAAATCTGTATACCAAAAATGTATTTAAATTCCACAAAAGTGTTTCCCCAGTACTGAAAAAATAAGTATACAATACTATTAAGTTCACGAAACCAATCATATTAAATATTTATTTGAAAAAGCAAAAGTATAGTTCATAGAAAAAAAATGAATTTTTCAGATATTGAAATTCCAATTAAAAAGATCGAAAATCAATTATTTTAAAAAAATACACCTTTTATGAGGAGAATAGTATGTATTTACCTTCAAAAAGCAATTTTAAGGAGTGTTATGTTAGAATTTTTTTTGAAAATATATTAATTGTGGAATAATGAATAATTTATATTTTTTGAATTTCTTATCAAAGATTATGGATTATTTTATTGAAAAAAAAAAGTCAAATTCAATCCAAAATCAGTTATAAGAAAAATCTTAGGCTGAAAAAATACATTGGTAATTTTCAGAAAATATCATAAAACGATATCTGTTTTTTAACCTATATGGGATTCTGTAAAAACGTTTAATAGATGTAGAATAGAAGATTACTATATATTTGATGAATTTTATAGTTTTAAAAAAGAAATCGCTTTATCTATTTAAAGCTATATGTTTATTAATTTATATATACGCATAGTACATTTAAAGAATTTTGGAAAAACATGAAATGCTTATGTGTATACAAACTATACTCAAAGATAAAAAGAAAAATATCTTTAATTAATACTTCTGCAAGATATTGGAGTAATATGGAGACTAATAATATTTAAAAAAAACATAAGAATCCAGTTTTTTCTATCTTTTTTTTATTCAAATGAGATATAATTTGAAATTAAATTAGAAATATAATAAGTTATGCGGAAAATTCTTTTATTTATTTATCTAATACCAATTATTGCAAATTTTTACTAGAAGAAAGAGCTGAAATCAGAATAGTTTTAATATATTTGAACACTAAACCGTTTAATCCAATTTTTTGGAAGATTATTTGGCGATATATTTATACTAAAATATAAGATTTATAATCTAAAAAATATAAATGTCTTTAAAAATTAATTCAAATTTTTTGTTGTATTGGAGTGTATTTTTTTCACTTTAATTTGATTTATTTTTTGAAAAAAACATAATATCTTTGCTTTGAAGATCGGAAATACACAAAAATCCTTAAAAAATTTAGGTTGTTAGATGTACTTTCATATTTATAGTACACAAGTCTTGTTCTTGTTTTTTATTAAATAAAAAAAAATTAGGAGTTCAATTTATCAATGCTTGATAAATAAATAAAATATTAAATTGAAGTTTTATAAATAAATCTGGTATTAATTCATTAGCTTTTAGATTTGGGAAAAGAAAATTGCTCCAAAGTTTTATATAGATCTATAATATTTGAAATCCTTAGATAAACAATATTTTTAAATATTTTTTTCTAGTTTTAGTGATAAAACTTTATATTTTATGATTGATGTTTAAATTTTATTGAGTATCCTAAATAAATATTTATTTCCTATAAATTTTCACCATTTTATTAACCAATTTTAATAAATCAAATTAATAGGCACGTATCTTGACCCCATCTAAAGCCATATTTGAGCCTCATTATTAGTTTTTTATTATGAAAATTTCAATTTTCACAAGTTTATTGAGAAAAAAATATTATTCAAATAAAATCAGTCTAACGATAATTTTAAAAATTGAGTTACACTTTCTTGAAACTAGATCTTAAAAATTTAAAAATTTAAAAAATCAAAAACTATAGTTATTTTTAACCAAAATTATATTAATTTGGTAGGAGTTAGGGGGTAAATTAAATTTCATTAGAAATAATTTTTTGATTGAAAAATGAAATTATTACATATTAGAGAATATGCCCAATAAAATTTACGAAAACAATTTTTTTTTAAAATTTTCTCTATTACCTAAGGACAAAACTATTAAGTATATTTAGGAAGAATAAAAACGATTGTGATTATTTACGATTTTAAATATTAATATTCTAAAGATGATAAGATTGGAATGAATTTGATTTTTTGAGCTTAAATAGACGGTTGTTGAGTCATATTCACTATTTTTCACTCGGATTAGCAGATTTTTATCAGATAAACCTTATAAAATTAGTAATAATTTTAAAAAAATTCAACCATTAATTTATCCGAATTTTTTTAAAGTGATTTAATTTAATATAAACCAATTTATTTTTAAGATTAGTAATTGAATTTTTATAGATTTTTACATATCATGTTCATATTCACCAATAAATATTAGGGATATTAAAATGCTTTGGTGATTCGTAAATTATACCACCGAAAAATATTATTTTGATTAATCCAAGGTGTATTGCGATAAAAAAACACTAAATTAGTCAAAAAATCATAGCATCGGTAAATTGAATTTTTATTAGACTTTTATATTGAAGATTTAATAGCAAGTATCCCGGATAAAAATTTCCAGAGATCAATAAATTTAGTCAGTACAGAAATATTTATCATAAAAATTATTAAAAAATTATGAAATAAATCCCTTTTAACACAAAAAATAAAAAACGGGGATAGTATAAATGTCTATTTATGAATGTGTTCATTAAATGGGACTCAATAAAATTTTCGATACACGAGAGATTCTCTTTGAGAACAGAAACTTTCCCACTAAATTTTTAATACTTTTCTAATACGGAAATAAAGAGTTAAGAGCAAGTACAAACTTATTGGCTAATCTGGAAATAAAAATTGCGAAAAGAAATTATCTGTTGGCAATGTTTTGAAAATTTATTAGAGAAATTATTTTTGCATTTATATTGGTTCGAAAATGATATAATTTACTTGTAGCAGATGGTTTACATAGTAAAAAAAAGTCCGTTCTTGAAAATAATTTCTCATGACAAAAAAATCAAAAATCAAAAATCAAACCTGTTTTATTTTTCAAAAAAAGGTACAAATATAAAAAAATAGAGATATTTTTAAAATAGTTATTCTAAAATTAAATCATAGAAATAGATGATGTATTTTATAGGAATGTTTGCAAATCAATATAAATAATAAATAATAATATATGTATGTATTTTTATTAGACAAACTATTATATTATGTTTTATTATTTAAAAAGATTAAATTAAATTAAAGTGTTTTGTATAAATAAATAAGTAAATAAAGAAAAGTATAGCATTTTTCTTCAATATTTTTTTAAAATAATTCCGATTCATTTTAATATATCGAGAAAAAAAAAATTTATAAAAAAATCTTGAGGTTCAAATTTACAGATTTTAGTCCACTTTTTTTATTATTAACATTATTTCACATACGGAATTCGTTATTTTTATGTGGAAAATTCTCACAAAAACCAGTTTTTTGGTATAATTTATTAGAACCAGTAGAAAAAAGATCATCACCCCCCCCCCCCCCCCCCCCCCCCCCCC
>LSSL01000863.1:23236-37259 GCA_001953115.1 Smittium mucronatum | reverse complement strand
CCCCCCCCCCCCCCCCCCCCACAAATGCGGCGAAAAAGAAGCTAAATAAATCATAGAAAATATTTCTCCAAAGACTATAAATATATATAACAGACGAAATCAATTCCAATAAAGAATTTATGTACATATAATATTATACTTGTAAGTTTATAAAATTAAAATAATAATATAATAAATAAAAAATAGGGTATATGAATATTCAATCAAAAGTATCGTTTTTTTGGAGTTTAATATCCTTACGAAGGTCATAATAATACCAGGATGAACCATTTATATAATTTTTTAAAAAATGATCTTGAAAAATGATAAATTAACTAAATAGATCTTAGGAATACAACAAAATGAATTTTATTTGACTTATCATAGTTAAACAAAAAAGGGCTCAAGTACATAGATATGGAAGAATATTAATTCATGTAATTTTTTTGGCATTTTACAATTCAACATTTAACTGAGCTTAGTCTTGCTTTTATCACGAGCAAATAGTCCTAAATGATTTTTATTTAATTATCCATTGACTGGTTGCAGAGCTAAATTGGTTGAATATGACTCATCACTAATGGACCTCTGAAATTCTCCATAAATCTCAAGCCAAATAAACATTAATTTTAGTGAAAAAAATAAGCCATTTTATTTATAAATGAAATTATAAGATAAAGGGAATGAAGATATGGACATTAAAACGTATTTTTGAAGGGTAATTTCATTAATTGATGTTTAACCTAGGGGGGTGTACTAGCTCACCTTGTGCTTGTTGCAGCTGTTAGATATGAGTCGGCATCCATCCATTGGTTATTTGAATATGGCATTTGCTACTAATTCTAAACATTATTGAGAATTTTAGCAGTAATTAAAAATAACAATAAAGATATTGGCCAGCTTCCCAATGAAAACATTTCGTTGGCTAGGGTACCAATTTTAGTAGAGTTTAGCAAAAGCCCAGTCAAATATTATAGGCGTGTAATATGGCTTCAAGGATAATGGATCCAATTGGGAGAGGGGATCTTAATGTTCGGTTCAGCTATTTTGAGCTAACTGATACATTTTTACTGAGTTCTCAAAGCTGAGTTAACTAGTTCAAAACTTAATTGGTCCACAACTGGTGAACTCTTTTTCTTCATCGCGGAATTCCACAGAGATACCGTTTTCACTGAATAGGCCAGTCTACAAGTCTGACTTACTGAGGTTTAAATTTACCTTATTTCCAAAGAACTCCGTCTTGCCCTGTTTCATAGCAGGGATAAATAGTTTGATATAATTGAAAATGGACACTTTTCACGTAGAGCAATTTGACAATGAAAAATTTGACTCTGTAGATTGGATAAATTCTGTTTTAGGAACATCTTCACTACATCGAATTAGCTTTGAAAAACAAGCAGGTTTCACTTTTAATTATTTTCACATATTGTAAATTCTTAAAGCATAAAATTATTTTTCTAACTGGATTTAAATAGAGGATTCTCAAGTCAAATTTTTAGATTCTCAGATAAAAAGTTTAATAAATACATTGTCATACCATGTCACTGAAGCTAATAGCAACAAAGACAAAGAGAGAATTAAATTGGAGAGGTCGCTTGCTTTTATAAGTAGGGATCTAGACAGATTTAGGATTAATCTTAAAAGCTCAAAATTTGAACTGGATAAAATAGCAGTTAATTTACCGATTTCCGACAAGTCTGTAGAGGATAATTTAAATAAAACAGCAAGACTTCAAATGGTTAGAGTCCGTCTCCACCAAACTCAAATAGCTCTTGATCAAATTCATAGATTGCTCGCTTTGCCTTCGGAGATTTTAAATTTAAAAGATTCGGGAAAAGTGGTTGAAGCATCTTCTAAACTCAAAGAAGCAAAAGATTTGGTGATTCAATTGGGCTCTCTAAATGAAAATTCAAAATCAAATTACCTATTTTCTTCCTCCCAAAATGGCTCGTTTGATCTTAATCATTCCTTGCAATTTATAGAACAGCCATTAAATATAGATGGAAATAACAAAGCGAAATTATTTTGGAACAAAATCTTAGAAAAGTTTGATGATTTAGATTCTGGTTTAGTTTTAGAAGGAAAAAAGAGATTGAGAAAATCAATTTCTGAAAAAAAATTTGAAACTTGTAAAGTTTGGATGCAGTTTTTTGAAAAACTAGGTTCTATCATTGATGCAGAAAACATATACATTGAGGAGAAACAGTCTGAGCTCTTGAGCGTTTGGAACGGTATATATAATTCTGATTCTTCAAGTACTACTTCTACTGAAGCCTCTAATCAGATTGTTCTAATGGGCTCTTTAAGATTATACTTTAGTAAAATCACAGATTTTTACGATTCTGAAATTGAATTTTGTGAAATGGCTGGAATAAACGATCCAGAAGAGCTAGTTTTAAGACCGTTAATTTCAACTTCTCAAAACCTTGAGGGGGTTATTTCTAAGCACGTTACGAGTATGGGAAAGGATATGGATAGTCAGCCACAATTACTAAATAATATTCTAGAGCTATTCAAACTAATAAGAGATTTCTCTCATTCAATGTCCTCACACGTTTCTAATTCAATTGCTCTGGAAGGAATAGGAGTTAGTAAGGTAGCAGAAAAAGTCAACTTAAAAAGCAATAAAGCCTTAAATAAAATATTTGGCCATCTATTATCACCATTCATCCCGATCCAATCTAACTTCTGCAAATACGAGAGGGTTATTTTGACAGAGAGGTTGATTGAATTAATAAATAAGTCTATCACATTTCCCGATGATTATAATAGATCTATCATTAACCTATATAAAAAAAACGAGCGTCTCCAGAACTCCGCATACAATGATCAAGTTTTAGCAAATTTCCGAACAATTCAAGTATCTTTAACAAGTATAAAAAAGCTATTTCTTCATGATTTTTTCCTAATAATAGAAGAATCGACAAAGAAGTTTTTTTATTTCACATCAGGGATGGTTTCCATCGAATATTTGAATATTATCCAAGATACTTTAATCATGGTTTCAGAAAAATTCAAAGCTTTTATTTCGGATATATCTGAGCAAGCCAGAGTACCTTCTCCAAATGTTGTAGATGAGTGGGTACACATTTCTAAAAATAATGTGACTTTATCGAAAAATAAGAACAGAATTCAAGATATCTCCGCAACAGATTATGATTATGCTCTTCCAGGATCTTCCCTGTGGTGGGCTCAAACAGAATTTATTCTAACTTCAATTTCTTTATTTAGTCTTTTTATGGAATCTACTAGGATATACGTTTCAACATTTAAGTCTCGTTTCCTTTTAAATACGGGCGCCATATATAGCAAACTTATGGGGAAAATGGATGGATCTCATGAAGATTCAAGTTC
Source organism: Smittium mucronatum (assembly GCA_001953115.1). Classification (NCBI taxonomy): domain Eukaryota; kingdom Fungi; phylum Kickxellomycota; class Harpellomycetes; order Harpellales; family Legeriomycetaceae; genus Smittium; species Smittium mucronatum. Next base: position 33,926 of record LSSL01000863.1, on the reverse strand, counting down.
TGATTTTTACTTGTTACATCTTGCCAATTCCACCTTGAATTCCTCTTCATTGTATGAATTTTATCGAAATCTGGAATCAAGTTCTGATTTCAAACTAGATTCAGGCTTACTTCAAAGGAACCAGATTCCCCAGACCTTCGAGACTTTTGAAACCAACGCTTCCAGAACTGATTCTATAATTCCAAATATCAATTTTACTTACAAACTTGCTGATTTTTTATTCCCGAATTTTATGTATATCTCAACACATCGCATATATCCAGAATTTCAGCTCATGCTATTCGGGCTTCTTTTTTGGATTCAGCTAGGAAATATTGAGAAAATACCCGATTTAAATCAATGGCACATGAAATCCCCATCCAACTCTAACTTATACAGCAGCTCTGCAGGTAGCAGAGCAGATGGAAGAACTCAAGAAGAATTAGAACAATCTAAAATCAAGGTCCCACAATTTAGCCTATCTCCATCACTCAATATTCGTGCGGTAGGAGAACAGATAATGTACTTGCCGATGATTTTGGAACAAATTGAGGGAAAAAATTTAGATATTTTCTCTAATAGCGATTATCATGTCTCATCAGTTGCCTACACCACCGAATTGGAAGGGGAAGAGTATCAATATGGAATAGATAATCTTGGCCAACACCAGTTCATGAAATCAGGAAAGGATGTTTTATCGTTCCCATTACTTTTTTTACTCGATTCAAATAATTTACCCAGTGGTTCCTTGATTGATTCGTCTTTGGACAAGCAGATGGCCTCTTTTACTACTAGCAAAGAGTGGTTTTTTGCTTTAGCAGACTCAACCATGAATCAATTCATTAAAAACACCGATTTGATTGAAAGGCCTTTTTCTGAAATTGGAAAAAAGCAGTTATCAACTGATATTAATTACCTCGGCAGTATTTTTTCGACCATGGATATACCATTAAATAGCAAGTTTGTTAATTTGCAGGAGACCTACAAACAATTTTCGTGAGAATTAATTATTTTAATAACTCATTAAGATAACTTGGTTTTTAATTTAGTGATTGAATCAATATTTTTTCATTGAAAATAAAAAAAAATTATATCGATTGGTAAATATATATTCACTATTCCATTATTCTTGGTATACTATTTTACTTCGGGCATCTTTATGTTCCCAGTCAATGAGCCTTCTAACCCTAGAGTTTCCAAGATCCACAATAGTGACCAAAAACCCAACATTAAGAACAAGAGATGCTGCGTAATAGAAGTTAGCATTGCCGCTACCCATAACAATCCACAATTTCCAAAATACGGGTAACAGAATCGATCCAGCCACAATCAAGCCAGCTCCGACATACCCAAACTGCATATCTAAAAATTAAGATTATTCAATTGTACATATTTTATTAAAAAAAATCTAGAATATGAGAGCATTTTACACTTTAATATTTCCTCATAGATAGCGAATATGGTTAAAGAAAAACCAAAGTCTCCAAATGAGGGATATGTTCTTAGAATCGAAGTTGTTGCGAGTATAATTAAAGTTGCAAACAAAGGGTCATTTCTACATTAAAACAGAAAACATTAAAAAAAAAAAATAAGGAAATATAATTAATTTTAAAAAATAAAGAAATAATTAGATTAGAATTTTCACCTAAATTTGAACGTCAATGGGATCACAAAGACCAAGGCGTTCAAATGAAAAACTACCAGAAAGAACGTTTGGAATTCTTCAAATACTTGAGTGAAAAAGTACCAGAATATTCCGATGTTGGGCTGCAGGTCTGATAAACTGATTCTAAAGAAAAGACGCAAAAATATAATGGTTTGAAAAGGTAATTTATCATAAGAATGAGTGAAAACAATCCTACATATTTCCAAAGAAGAAGTAAATATAATCCACACCATAGATATGAGCGCATGAGAAGTGTAATGAGACTACTGACATCAGGAAGGATAGGATAAAAAGGGATAGTTTCTAATTTTGATAAACTGAATTAGGAAAATCAAAAATAAATAAAATAAGAGCCAAAAAAAAAACCTTGAGTTGCTTAAATTTATCAGAAACCAAAGCAGATAATGGAAGTACCAAAAGCACAGGGTATACACCAACAAAAGATGAAAGAGCTAACCAAAAACCTGATAATATGGGGCTTCCTATATACGGTAATAATTACAAAATAATTAAAATAATTAGATAACTATATTGTAGAAATCAACAATCTTACCATTTAAAGAGGTGTAAATTGCAGATGTTAAAAAAGAATACTCAAACACGCTAGAAGATTTGACCAAAGACATGGAGAATGACAAGGGATTGCAGAGGTATCTAGAGTGTAGGGAAAATATCATATAATACAACGAAATAGCAGTTTAATAATTGAGTGGTAAAAATTCTTTACAATAAGGCTATAAATGATTGTGATATTTTGCTATCACTTTCTTTTTCAATTTTTTCAATTTCATTAGCCTTTTTTAATGTTACAAGTTTGCAAAGCATAACGGCAGTGTATGCATCGATCAGGATAAAAATTAAATCTGAAACATAATCCGGAAACATGAGAATTTGCTGAAAAATTGCTAACAACAATGGTGACTAACATATAAAAAAAGATGTTAATGTTGTTTGGATTGATTGATTTAGCCTTAAAAGTAAAATTACATGTCTACAAATGTTCCCCTCATATGGGGACATCCCGATGCCATTCAAGTACAGCCCTTCAAGCACTAGTAAAAATAAAGAATTTTAATAAGGTTGTTTTGAATCAATTAGAGTTCTAAGTTAATTACATCTCTTGTATGAAGTTATTGGTGTGGTTAATTCGGGGAGATTGGCCAGAGTTGTAACAATTCGATTCTTAAACAGGAAGCTTAGTGCAAATTTTATAGAGCTGATGGCTATTATCAAAACTAAAGCATTTCTATCTAAAATAACCTTAGCCATCTTGTCGAAATTGTAATTATGGTGCTTGTATGAAAAAGACAGAGTCCTGATGAACACTAAGCCCTTTCAATTACAGATGTCATTTTTAGTTTCGATTTGTCGAAGAATGGCCACTCTTGCTCGACTAGTCTGATAAGATAGCCAATGAAATTGTATAAGTTTTTATTAATCATTTGTTTTAAATTTCCTTTGGATTAAAAATATGGTCCACTTTTTTCTCTTTGGCCCTAAAGGTATTAAATATCGAGTGCTCAAAAATTATCTGAATAAATTTAAATGATGATTCTCATTCGTCACATAGGATACAGTACAACATTTATATGTAGACTGTATTGTATTCAGTTTTGATAGGTACATACAAGTTTGTGTGGAAATATTCTTCCATTTCAAGTAAAAACATCACTATGAACCCCTCATTAACTAATCTCTAGACTATACTTTTATTTTTTTAAACTGTACGCATTGTTTTAGATCCTCATGCGCATTCATCTTCACTAAGATCCTTTTTTTAAAAGTAATAAGGGTATTTTTTTTTTACAGAATTTATTAAAATGATTTAAAATTTCAAAAAAAAATAGCTTTCAACCCACCCCGTTCCCCAGCTCAAAAATATTCGTTACCGCTAATCATTTAATGAAATTGGCTAGTGATTAGTTAATATCTTTCGGTATTGATAGAATTTTTTTTTTTGTATCACGGAATTTTATTGTAAGATAACGTCGTTAAAAACTATACTAAAAAATGTGAAAAAAAGAAAAAGCCGTATAGAAAAGACTATTATCCTGACTACAATAAGCCCCTCTGCCGGACTACCAGCTGCGTATCTACGGGATAAGGGTTCAATCTACCAACCGAAAGACCCCTCCCTGACATTGCTTCAAGTAGGCTGGATGACTGAGGTTACATGCAGTCAAGAATTAAGCTCTTTGTCAATGAACGATATTTCATTGAATCTACTGAGCTCCTAGTCAGAGCCTACTTCTAACAGGATTAATAAAATTAGGCTCCTACCCAAAAGTGGGATTGATCGACATGGCTTTCCTACAAATTTCTGTTAGACGCTGAGATCCGTCTGACTGTCGAAAGCCGGAATTTTGCACTAGACTATGTCTCAATTGTGCTAAACGACCGGTTCCTCCTGTTTCTAGATGGCCCTCCTCTGGAATAGCTGTCCTCCGAATCGCTGTGCGCTGTCTCCACTATTCCCAACGAAGAATAGTACAATGCTATGTGAAGTTTTGGTTTAGTGTACTTAGAAAAGTACACTATTAAGCCCCTAAACCACGGCAAGGCATTTCACTCTTAGGGGGTATTGATAGAATATTAACTCAAATTTCACCCAAAATTTTCTACGCCCTCAGCCCGACAATTTAGCTTAACAGAGAGAAGATAAATTACTCATTATTGAAAAGTTGGATTTGAGAGCTGAAAATCAGTCGCGTTATTATCGGGCATTTTTTCAATTGTATACACCATTAAACATATATCTCGATTGTTTCTGGTTCGTTTTTTTTTCAAAGAATAAGGAATAGTTAAAAAAAAATTATCTTTTTTAATACTTTTAATCAATTTAAATAGCCCCATTACGATTCCAGATTTTTTTTAATCCAAACAACTGATGTAATGGGGGCTAAAGTTTGATACAAATTTTTATTTTTTATCTCCCGATCTGGTGACAATTTTTACACACAAAAATTATTATTATTATTATTAACATTATTCTATATTTTTTTTAAATAAAGGAATTTTTAAGATACTGAATCATCAACGATTGGTAGAAGTATTATCCGTGTTCGAAACAGATTTTTTGATTGTTTTAAGATTTATTATTCAACTTCACTGGTTAATCACTTCATAAAATGCTTATTTTTTGTTCAAATCATTTTTAATAATTTGAATAACAGCTTATTTTCTCACAATAATCAAAACTCTAACCACATTATCGATTTCTCTTTTTATCTGCCTATTTTAATGCCAACACATAACAAATAACTCATTACCACATCAGTCGATTAATTTTTTAAAAGAATTAATAATAAATATTTTTTGAAAATAGGAATACATTCCTTAAAATAAAAGCCTGCGATCTTTCATATTTTTTTTAATGTTTTGATTTCTCCCTGGTGTTAGTCATTTAAAGCAAGGATTCATTAAATATAATCCAGGTTACTCAGAATAATACAATAGTTTCTAAATTTTGGACGTTAACCGTGGATTAATGATTTATTTTGAGGCCAATTCTGGGGTTTTAGCTTTTAGTTTTTTTGATTTATATTTATGGGATTTGCAACAATTATAAATCAGGGCGGATATAATTGGGGGTATTTCGTTTCATATAACAAGGCAGCATAATCAAAAAATATTATTTCTGGGAGTTTTTTTCAAAGTTACGGTTCATACACTTTTTTCATATCATCAAAAAGTAGAATAATAAAAAAATCGAATGATATTGATGATTAAAAACATATTTTTTCAAGGTTTAATTGGCATTATAGCTTGTTAATTTTTTCTTTTCTTATCATAATTGAAATTTTGGATGATTAATAAGGTCCTATAATAACATTTAGACCCCCCCCCCCGATTTCCATACTTCTGAGTTTATATATAAGCGAAAAGATGGGAACGATCCGTAGGCATTTGAAGATTAATTAAAGTCTATCCATTATTCCATTCCTGTTTTTTCCCTTTTTTTAAAATTTCATACAAAAAAATGCTCGGGAGACGCATTTATAATGTGTATTAATGCCACGTTTTTCTTTTGCTATTTTTTTTAATGTTCCTCTAATCACAGAAATTCCATTTTCTAAATTTTTTGACATAATTATTATGAAACCTAATAGCTGCAATATATTATGGTAGTTTATTGTATCACTTAGATTCTCTTTTTTGAGTATTCGTACAAAAATAACCATTCAAATGACATTAGGTTTTTCTTAGATCTCATAGATCATTTTAAGAAAATTTAAGATTTTTTAGAAATTTTTAAAGTAGAGGAAATCTCGGTAATTATCGGTTTGCACATATTATTCTGAATTCCATTGTTCCCAGAAGAATTGAAATTTGGTTTATTTTTAAGCTTAGTACCAAATAAATGCAATTTATTTGTTCTCAGATTTTTTTTAAAGGTTTTGTATCATAATTTAGCATAATATTAATTTTTAAACACACACAATCTTCCATTCTGTGATCGAAACTTAGGTTTTAGAGTTATTTTGTCAAAATTTAATTTTTACACGCCATCAATTACTATATTATTGTTTTTTTCAACTATAAGTCCGAGGTAATCATTATTTTTTTATTTTTTTCCGCTGATTATATGGCATAATTATATATTTTTTGTGTATCGGTTGAGTTTATAAATTATCTAAGCTTAGAATAAAAAATTCATAAAAAAATTAGATTTAAGCTTTTTTTATTCTCTACGTCATTTTTTGCATTTAATTACATTTATAGACCGATTTTAGAGTTTTTCAGCATTTTAAAGCCCCTTTTCTTTTCTTTTTGATCGGTGTTATCAATAGTTTCAGTTACAGCATCTAATTTCATCCTATTTATACCATTATATAGTATATCTATTTATTATTTATATAAATTTTTTACTCGTTTATATTGATAGAAAATATATTTTATTGCCCTTTTGAATTTAATTGGTCCTTGAAATTTTCGTTTTTCTTCATTTTGCGGTAATGATAATTTAGTCTATTTCAGATTTTTTTGTGACCGTAAAATAGTGTGAAATATCAAAATCATTTTTGAAGGTGCGCTGATTAGGCCTTGATCCGAACCCTTAAAAAATATTCGTGATCTATAATTTGAACCATAAAATTCTTATTCCATAGAGAACTTAGTGATTTGGTTAAGTTTTCATAGTCAAAACTTAAACAGATGCTTTTAAAAACTGGCTTCTTTTAGCTAAATCCATAATGAAATCATCTGCGAAAAAAATAGCATATTTTTTATTAATTTTTTTTTCCAGAGAAAGTTGTATTTCCTCTATCCATCTATCCATCTATCCATCTTTTTTTTCTTTATACCACAAAAGATTTTATGTGAGTTGATTGTTAATTTTAAATTTTTTTGTCGTTTTTAGTTTTTCCCTGCATCATACCAACCATAAAAGTTGGGTTATTTGTGAATTTTCAAACATAGAGCCCAGATTTTTTTTCTGACTCCTACCATAAGCCCATTCCCACCACTGGTTAGATCAAATACCGAATTTTATTGTGATATAATTTAGCGTTTTAAATCGGTATGACTTCTTACTTAAGAGTCTTTCTTGTATTAATACTACTTCTGGAATAAGTTTTTTAATAGTTATTTCTAGTTTAGGCATTATATATCTATACCTCTGATATTAAAATTCATCACTTTTGATTTTAATTTTCCAGATATTTTTTGAAATATATTGTAGTTGGTTTTTGTTTTTGTTTTTTTCTTATTTGTATTTATTTTTTTCTAGTATAATTTTAGCTCCGAATAATTTTTGAAGTTAAAAAACATCCAATTTTGATATATTTAAGTTTAAGGCATTGGTTGCGTAAGTCTCGTGTCTATATAATTTAATTATTTGTTTGATTTGATTGACCATGAAATCCTGATTTCTAAGACCGGTAAGGTATAAGGAATGGGGTTTTACAGTTTCCGCATTCAGCTCGGGAACGTTATAAATCATTATTTTATTTATATTTTTAAAGTTTGAATTTTTTAAGATTTTTCTTTCTTTATTTTGTTTTTTTATTAGAATTATATTGGTTTTTTGATGATAGGGATAACTCATTTCTCCATGTGCTCTCCGTAAAGATAGGAGAGTCTTCCATTTTTTAATTTTTCAAAAACGGTGTTTTCTATTTCCATAAATTCATTGATATAAAGTCTGCAGTTTGTAGTTTTTATATTCGAATTAGTATTTTTTTTATTTATCGGTTCAGCTTCGCTGGAATATCCATTTTTGCTCACTTTTGGTTCTTTTTAAATTTTTATTTGATCTGAATCCGACCCAGAAAAATCGAAATCGAACAATTCTGATGTTTTTTCATCACCAAAATAGTCTCATAATTCTGATTGTGTAATATTTTCGATCGATTTCGGTTGTGTATGTACTTATTTTTCATTTAGTGTTACTTTTTTTTCCATATACTTAGTTTCAACACTGTCCTGATGACTTAATTGAGTAAATGGATATTTTTAGAGATTACGAAAAACTCATGGATTATTTTATGATCTTTGGAGAGTATTATATCCATTTCCCCAATACCTTTTCCCGTCTTTGTAGATACCTTATCCGTGTAATGATCCAATCATTATTGATTGCGCACATTAACCCTTGATTAAAGTTTCATATAATCTATTAACAATTTACCTCTTATCCTTTATAAACAGCTCGCATTCCCACTTTTTGGAATGCAAGCTTTTCAATTAGTTTTCTTATCCTTTCATTCCGCCTTCGTTTGAAATATACCTTAGTCATAATAAACCTATATATCCTAGTCTTTTCCAAGAACCATTAGGTTCCTTACAATCCGCGATCTTTGGAATTATCGTATCCCATTTTTTTTTCTTTGACACAGTCTTTTGGGGTTTCCTCTACAGTTTCTAACAATAATGGCTTCTATAATAGGGTGGAAATTGATTTTTTTTTATTAGAGTTTTTCGGATTAAGTTTTTTAGTCTTAATTTCTTTACAGTCATACTTACAATGTCCGATTTTTTGCAAAAGCTACAGGCTGGTTTTCAAACTTGATAAAATAAATTTATCTTTCAATAATCATGGGTTAGGAATAATGGTAATATTGTACATGTGTCGTTTTTTATGAAAAAGATTCTTATTTATTATGGCAGATATAGATTAGTGCCTCTTATTTCCTATAAGCTGATATTTTTGGTGCTCCCTAGTGATACTAACTTATATTTGATTATTTTTAACAGTGATAAAGTATCAATATCTCTGAAGTTAGGAATATTGATAACGGAAATTTCCCCTTCATATATTATAGTCTGGTATAATTCTACTTTATTTCCGTCGTACATGATATATATTTTACATCAGCTGTTTGGCATCTGATAATGAATGAAAAATAAAATAAGTTGCCTTGACTTCAAAAATCTCCTTTATATTAAATTATAAGTTTGGGAGATGTTTAGATATGGCTTTCACAGCTTCGAAAACACATCTTCCTTCATTTATAAACCGAATCAAGCTCAAACCAATCTTTTTTTCTGATACCATGGAACAATTATTTTTGAGTTTTTGTTTTGGGGCTCGATCCAAAATATTTTTAATTTAAACCTCCACGTTTTAGGCTGGTCTGATTTGATATATAATTATAATTTCATTCTCAAGTTGTCTTTATCGAATGTATTTGTTTCTTTTATAGGATTGCTGCGAGAAATGAATTTGGCAGATGCTCTTACAGAAGAATCTATATAATGTGCTTTAAACATCTCTCTAACAGATTTAATCAGGCAAGTTTCATCATATTTGTTACTTGAGGACATTTTGTTTTTTGTGTTTTTGTAATTTTTTTTTGCAATTTTTGAATATAGTTTGTAAAATACTAAATCTGGCGTATAAACTTTGAAGATTTGGGACACAATTCTAGCTGGGGTACAAGGTTAGAAATTGTCTATTTTTTTGGCCTCCGTATTAAATCCAAACTTTTACCCAGAATGATTATTGAAATTGGATATCATTTTTAATTATTATAAAAGGTTTGGATCTCGTCTTGATATAGTTATACCTTGTTTAGTTTTCCCGAAATGTGCCAATTTGACGATTGGCAAATTTTTTAGCTAAGTTTTTTATAGGCTTAAAAGCTGAAAATTTATCAGGTTTTTTGACAAACTTGCAAACTCTGAAATTTTTAGGTATTAGCTTTGTCTAAACCCTTCCAAACTTTGAAGAAGAGTTTTTAATATCAGTACAGATTTTTTTTATTAAAACACGAAGTTGTAGGTGCACGTTTTCGTGGAATGAGTTTTTTGATACTTGTGACAATAGATATTTTTTAAAACTTTTCTCACTTGTATTTTATTGGCTCTCGTTTTATAGCTTAAAATAAATTGATTTGAACCGTGATTTTTATCACACGGAAACCGAAAGAGAGACGTTTTTTATTATTAGTACCAAATTACCACTTTTGAGGTTTAAAGCTTAACTTTTTTTTTACAAAAATTTATTTTTAAACTTAGTAAAAATGAATAAAAATACTATTAAAAAGTTTAAAAAAAGTTGAAAAAATCCGAAAAAATTATCTGCTCAACTCCGCTCCGCCGTTCTAGAAGCTCCGTACCCACTGGGAATCGGCTCAAGGGGGCTGGTGGTCTATTTATACTTTCCAGTATTAATAAACGGACAACACGAATGCCATCCAAATTTTTTGCTGTTGCCAGTTCAATTATTTGTCTGATGTCTTCAGCGCGGAGCTGAAAAAAAAGATTTTTTAGACTCCCACCCAAGGAGTTTTCCGACCTGCCCCAACTGAGCTGGATTGGGAGAAGAAACACTAATACTTTTGTGAAAATTATTATTTTGACAAAAAAGAGCTCGGTTGTATTTCTGCGGACGTTATCACATTTTCTGCACACTAAAAATAAGTGCTCTTTGTCTATGGAGTGTTTTTTTTTGCAAAAAGGGCAAAAAAATTAAAATTTTCCGTCGATGATTTTTGCATTGGACAGGCGTTGAACCGTCGAAAACCTACCAATTCGGATTTTCCTGATTTCCTGGAAGTCTATTCGCTCATCTTGGTACAGGGCTTGAAGTTTGATCCAACTTCC
>LSSL01000863.1:0-22824 GCA_001953115.1 Smittium mucronatum | reverse complement strand
GAATTTTTTATTCCTCGATTTAGAGCCCATTTGTGAATCATAGATCGGTTATTTAAATTTTTCGATTGGCCAATGATTTTTCGGTTTGAAAAATTCCACCGGTTTTACGATATTTTTTCTGCCATTTTGATGTTCCCGTCACCCATGTGCGCATTCGGGATCAGTGGGGGTTTTCAATTAAATCAGCAATCCATGCCTTTAAATTTTTTCATTTGTGAAATGCTCGCTCATGGGCCATGCTGGTTTTCAAAAACACGGATTTTATACCCAGCTCATTTCAAATCTTTCCATGGCAGTTGATTCTCCTACTTTGGAAGCTAATTGTATTGCATTATCGATTTCACTTTGTATCGGTCTGGTTCCATATTCAATCATACCGAATTTTTTTCCATCATATGTGTCAATTGGCATGAGTACTGAATTTATAATTTTTATTTTTATCGTAGTTTGAAGATCGGTCTTCAATGGCATTTTTTTTTTACGCAGAATTTATTTTTAAATTTAATAAAAATGAATAAAAACACTTCAAAAATTTAAAAAAAGTTGAAAGTTTTCAAAAATATTTGAGCATAATATAAATGAATAAAATCACCAATAGAAGGTTAAGACTAATAATTAAATTTAAAAATTTCTGCATATTCAGTTCGGCCGTTTTACGGGTTCTTCTCCAACTAAGTTACTTTTAAAGGGAACTGGTCTTTCATTGCTTCACTCCCTCACCATCCCCCGGCACTAATATATCTGAGAAAATGTTGAAATTCAAATAATTTGATATTACAAATGCAATAAAAAACTACAATGGTAAGTTAAATAGTAATTATTGAAAATTAAAATGATATATATAAACGAATTTAATACTATATTCAAAAAAAATACACTCCAAAAAGTGTTTAGTGCGAATTATTTAGCCGAGGAAGTCGGGCGAAGTGAATCCAATTCCTTTTGTAATCTGGAGGATAAATCTTTTGATTCCTCCATTGATCTCTCGATTCTTCTTTTTTCGATTGATATACGCTCAGCATGAGACTCTATTTCAGCCAAGCTATTTTCCAATAGGGAAATTTTATTGCTTAAACGATTTATTTCACTGTTTTGCCTGAACTTGGATTTCTCTTCATCTTCTAACTGTAGCTGTAATTCGCTTATTTGCTTTTCAAGCTTATTTACAATGGACTGCTGGGAAGTGGAGAGTTTAGCTTCAGATAAAGCCCTTTCTGGCAAATCCGGGTCCACTTCCTTAAACCTTTTCCCTTCTCTACTATTGTTTTGTAGAAGTTTAGATTCGTAATCAATTATTAAGTGTCGAGATTCTTTTAGATTTCTTTCTAATTGGTCGTTCTTCTTATTTAATGTTGTATTTGCCTCCCTTTCTTTTTCAAGTGCCTTATGTGCATCATTAACTATGGCCTCAAGAGACTTATTTCTTTTTTCATAATTAGATATCATATCCGAAACCTCAGAGAATTTATTATTTGCAGACTTAAGCTCATCTTCGAGCTGCAGAGCAGCTTTTTCTGCTATTTGACGAGCATTACTAGACTCCACATACTTGCTCTGAACGTCATCTAGTCTCGCTTCTAATTTCTCCTTAGTGCTCAGTAGCTCTTTATGGGACGATTCTAAAGCTTCTGATCTGAGTTTTAGAGAATCCAACTCCAAGTTAATAGAAGCGATATAGCTTTCAGATGATTTAGCTGCATCTCTAGCTTTCTCATAGGCAGGTGCTAATTCATTTAACTTTGAAAGAGCCAAAGATAGTTCTTTGTCGAGATCATGATTCTGGATCCTTAAGTTATCTATCTCGGAGGTTTTAGAAACAAATGATGTGTCGAGAGATATATAAGCTTCTCTGAGGGCCAAGTAATTTTGATTTGTAGAATCAAGCTCCTTTGATAGGGATTCAATTTCATTTTGGTACTTTTCCCTTAATTTATCTATAGTGGAATCGTGATCATCATTGTCAAGTTTGTGTCTCATTGATATTTCTCTGATTTCCTCCAAAAGCCTCTCATTAACTTTTTGAGATTCCAGTATTTGAGTGTTTGAGTTTTTCAGTTGACTTTCGATCTCAATAAGTTTTTTTGAAGCTTCCTTAAGCTCTGCCTCAGCGGCATTGCGAGATAATATGGCATCATTTGATTCAGACAAAAATTCCTCCAATTTGAAATTTTTCTCAAACAAAGATCGCTCAGATTTAGCCAACTTTGATTCGCTTTCATCAGCCAGTTCTTTATATTCAGCCAATTTCTTCTGTAAGTCATCAAGTGATTGTACTAAAACTTGCTCATGGGATATTAATTGTTCAGATTTTTCAATTTCCAACTCTAAATCTTGGGAGATTTTGTCCACTTTAATTAGTGCTTCATCTCGTTCATTTTGGAGCTCGGAAATTCTTCTTTCAGCTTCAATCAGATTTCCTTGAATATTCCCAAAAGAAACATCCAACTCACCAAGCTGATTCTGCTTTTCTTCCGCATCTCTCTGAGCGAGAAATAATGCCGATTTCAATGTCTCTATCTTTTCTTCAAGATTTAGAATATTTTCAGCCGACATTTCCTTATCAGATTTTATTTTCTGAGCAATTGACCTTTCATTAAATAGCTCATTTTTAGATTCATTAAGTTTGTTTTCAAGTTCTTGGTTCCTATTTTGAGCCTCTTTGAGTTTGTTTAGGGTGGAGTTAAATTCTTTTTGTAAAACAAGATTCTTAGTTTCTAGCTTATTTCTAGAATCAAGATGGAACGCAGCTTCAGCAGTTATTTCCTCAACCCTTCTTTCAAGATGTTTAATCCTCCTTTTAATGGAATCATTTTCAGATGCTAAATTATCATGAAGTTCCTGTAGAGAATTGGCTTTTCTTTCGTGTCTAGAAGCCAAGGCCTGGTAGTCATCTAGAGATTTTTTGCTAGCTCCAAGTTCAATATGAAGGTCCCTTAATTCATCCTGCAGTTTATTGATTTTATTATTATTAGAATCAGAAATCATGCGTTCAGAATTTTCTGCAACTTCTCTTAATGAATCTAACTCTTGTGTGAGTTTTGCTACTTTTAAGAGTGCTTCAGATTTTTCTAAAGCTTCAAAATTTAATTTTGATTCTAGATCTGTAATTTCATCCATGAGCAATCTCTTATTTTCCTCCATAGCTGAAAGCTTAGCATCTACCTCCACCTCAACTTTGTTTCTGAATTCATCGTGCTGCTCCTCCCATTTGGCTTTAATTTGTTCGGCAATTATTCTGGCATTTTTTTCTTGTTCCAACTGGGTTTTTACTTCAGCTAGGTCATCTTCAGCTTTCTGTTTAGATTTAGAAAGATCGTCCTTAACCTTTACGCTTTCATCGACTAAGCTTCTTAGAGATTCCAAATCTCGACCTAAATTATTATTACTTTCATGCAAAGATTCTGTAGACTTTTGATGTTTTTCAAGTTCGCTAAGTAATTTAGAGTTGGTTTCATTTAATTCTCCGATTTTTGATTTCAAAGAGCTCAGTTCGTTATTTAAATTCTGAATGGTTGAGGTTGTTGAGTCATATTGCTCTTTGAATGTCTTAGATTGTTCATTTGATTGATCCGCCTTATTTTTTTCCTCGGACAAAGAATTTTTCAAAGTTTCTATCTGATTTAAAAGTTCAGTTCTTTCTTTTTCCAATTCCAAAGCTCGAGCCTCGATTTCCTGATACGCTTCATGAAGATCATTGAGTTCTTCACGTGCCAAGTTTCTAGCCTGTTCTAAAGCGATAGGATGTTGCTCAATCCTAGATCTGAGTTGGTCACGTAAATCCTCAACCTCTAACGATTGACTAGTTAGTTGTTGTTGAATTTTATCGCGCAAAATATCCTGTTCATCTAGTAGTGCAGATAGCTCATTAATACGAGTATTAGCTAATTCTAATTCTTTTTTATTAGACTCAGATTGGATCCCTCTAGATTCATTTTCTGAATGAAATTGGTCGATTGTGTTTCTTAGATCATTTATAATAGACTCTCCATCGGATAATTGTTGCATTAAGGATGAAATATGATCCTGCAATTCTTTAATGTCGTTATCCTTTTTGTTAATATGAGATTCCATCTCATACAATTGGTTAGAAGTGGCTTCAAGCTGCATTTTAAGGTTCCCCATGATACCATCAATCTCTATTTCCTGGTTTGCTTTTTCGTCCATCTGATCATTAATCTCGTTCAAAGATTTAATATACTCATCATTTAGGTTTTTAAGCATGGATATCTCTTTTTTCTGACCTTCCATAATCTCGTTAAGCTCCTTGACTTTATTTGAATCATTTTCTCGCATTTTCATTAAATCTGTATTTGACGATTGTAAGGATTCCTTCAAAAAATTTATTTCTCTTTCAAGAGCTTCACTTCGCTCTGCATGGCTGGAGCTTTGGTTATAATGGTTTTCTAAGTCCCTTTTAGTATTCTCAATTTCTGATTGTGAATGGGATAAAGAATCAATAAGAGATTCTTTTTCGTATTCAAGGTTTTTTATGGTGGTATTTAACTCTTCGATGTAGGTCTGGGCCTCGTCCTTGGTATTTTTGTGGGCCTCTGCCTCAGCTTCAAGTAGCTTGCTCTCACCATCGGCAAGACTAATGTACTCATTCATTTTATTCTCCAAATCAGAAATAACACGATCTTTTTCCTCTATCACATCTACCAGGTGATTAGATTTGTTATATAATTCGTCCAGTTGGCATTTAAGACTTTCTATATCCTTGTTTAGGGAATATATCTGGGATTTAAGATCATCTTCGATTTTTTTGTGGGATTTTATCTGCTCCTCAAGTTCAGCTACAAGTTTAGATGTCTCAGTGTGTAAAGAAGAAGCTGTATCTGCTCTATCCTTATACTCGTCAACCATTTTTTGGAGGGCATTTATTTGGTTCTGGCTACTTATTGAAGTGTTAGAAATTTCCCTGTTTGCAATAGATTCATTTTCTAGTTGATTCTGTAGCTCAAGTATTTTGGATTCAAGTTGTTCTTTGATCTCAGTCAAATTATCCACCCTTTCAGACAATACATCGGCCTTGCTAATATTTTCTTTCAGAGATTCTGATAGACCTGCTTCTCTTTCTCTAGTTCTATTAAGCATTTCCTCCATATCAAGAGCAGAATTTCTTTCTTCCATTATAGCCCGCTCAAGTTCTTCGCGGCGGCTATCCCATTCTTTAAGCTTTTTTTCTGCAAGATCTCTCTCGGCTTTTTCTTTTTCAGCTTTTTGTTTAAGTTCATTAATAAGGTTATTTTTCTCTCTTAATTCCTCGTCAGCCCTAGTCACATGAAGAAGAGGTTTCACTTTTAAGTACATTTTCCACCATTGCCAGTCACAGAGTTGATTAACAATTCTAGCGTTTCTTTGGATAATTCTAATAGATTTAGCCTGCTGAATGCGTCTAATAAATCTTTTTCTACATAGATTTCCTCGAGCTAGAGCTTGAAACAATGTTATTATTCTGGAAAGTTTTATATCCCTAAGTTCCTCGAGCTCAGCAAGCTAAAAAATTATTGGGAGTTTGATTAGAACAATTATTTTGATAGTATACCATACTTATAAAAAATTGAATAGTTTTTAATAAACTAAACTTACAACTCCAGCTCTGAAAAATACTTTGCTATTCCCCAAACGATATTCCGACGGATTGATCGCCATTTCTACTAGTAACATATTTACAGCTCTTTTAGAATCAATGAAAGTGTTTTTGGGGATTGCGTCTGGAGCGAGTATCTCATATCTCTGTCTAAATTCAGAAAAAGGCTCTCGGTTTGGAAACCCTTGTCGCGTAATACGAATGCCTTCAAGAACACCGTTGCATCTCAACTGATCCAAAACGAGTGGTGTGTCTATGGTTCCAGCCACTTTATTTTTGTTCGGTACTATGCAACGAACAAAATGAGGTTCAGTGGAGTTGAGCTGAGCCATCAAAAAGTTCAATTGTTCCTTATGCTTTTGACTGGCGGTTCTGAAGGTGGATTTTTTCCTGATGGTTTTTAAACCACTTGATGAGCTAGTTAAAGTTGATTTTTCTGAATCTTCTAAAAAATCCTTAAACATCCCTGAAACAAAACCCTCGCTAGAAATAGCTAATAAACGGGCAACACTTTCATTAATAGGGTCTTTGTTTTTTTCAAGCCACCCATTTGTACTATATTCGACTTGAGAGGCATAATGGTTGACTATGAATCCCATATTAAATCGAGGTTTTTCGTATTTAGAAGATTTCCCTGACCACAAGGAATTTAGCTTTTCAGTAAAGCTTTTGTCAGTAGCCTTAGGCATAACAGACTCTTCGTCTAGACAAGCAAATACACCAATGGGCTAAAGAATCAGTAAAAATGAAGTTTAAAAATTTTAATTGGGGAAGATTTTTTATACTAGTATGTTTAAATTTTGAAATATACAAAGACATCCTTACCGATGATTTGTCAATAAGATCAATGGTAGGTTGAAGATCAAGACCAAAATCTATGAAGCTCCATTCAATACCTTCCCTTTTATATTCTTCTTGCTCCAATATGAACATATGATGGTTAAAAAATTGTTGTAATCTTTCATTGGTGTAATTAATACATAATTGTTCAAATGAGTTATCTATTAGAATTTCAAATCCTGCAATATCTAGAACTCCAATATATGAGTATAACTCTGAGGTTCTATTCATCGAAGTATTTATTTTTTGGACTATCGAACCAAAAGTTCTTTCGTATAAACTCCTTGCCAGGGCCTCAACTGAGTAACTAACTTGTTCGACATTCCTAGACTGAGTTACCCAATCACGACCAGCCTTAATTTTTGGGAAAAGGAGTGCTTTTTTGAATTCTGCCAAAGGAATTCCCATGACGTGACAAAATTTTTCTGCGCATAACTGATCTTTCAGAACAGCCTCATCGCCTCTAGTTGGGGAGAATTCAATATTTCCTAGATTTAGAATTCCGGAAACCACTTTAAAAATGTCGTTGATTTCGGAGTCACTAAATTGAGCACTTGATAATGAGGATAAAAGAAGCTCAAAGTTCCTGACATCATCAATTCCAGGTATGGGATTGATACTAGACTTAGTAAATGTATAATCTTTTGGATCCCCTTCAATTAGGAGCCTTTGTTTTAATTCAGAAGAAGCGCCTCTCAAAAGTTGATAAAATATGTGAAAATTCCGTTCATTTTCAGATTGTCTTGTTACTCGTAGTTTTTCCAAAAGATACCACTCTATGTTTGCACCTGATATACATCCAGCTAAATTAAACTCGATTCTGATGAATTTTCCCTGTGATAAATGAAGACAAAAAAATACTTTTAATTGGAAAATGTTTGTTAAAACTAATCAATAAAAAGGGTTATTACGAATCTAGAAGAGTTGTTGTTTCTGATTGTTTGAGCATTACCAAAAGATTCTAAAATTGGATTGGTACTTAAAATCTGTTTTTCTAGACTATTTCCTAGATTCTTTTGGTTGGTTGAAGGAGAAGCCACAGCTGTTAAATATTGAATGACCTTTTTAGTGTTTTCGGTCTTTCCAGCACCGGATTCACCTCTAAAGTAAAAGTTTAATATTTTATTTATAGGTAAATAAGAAGTTGAGAACTTTGGCTTACGTTATCAAAATAGATTGATTTTCTCTCGAATGAAGAAGAGCTTGATAGGAAGCATCAGCTATAGAATAAATATGGGGAGGTAATTCGTCACGGCGTTTGCTCTTGTAAGCTGAAATAATATCGGGTCCATAAATGGGAAGATTATAATATGGATTAACAGCAACCAAAAAAGGACCAGAATAAGTATATATTAATCCAGATGAATATCTCTGTTTTAAATTATGGATAACGGAAGCTTCGTTTAAGTATCCAAGCTCAGCCATATCCTCTTTCTTATCGAATTTAGGAGGATTTACTTTCTCTGTATTTTCAATATGAGTTTCTATTGTCTAAAAGGCGGGGGAAAAAAATTAATAAAGGCTAATAAAAATGTTGTTTTTCATTAAATTAGGTTTAGATATTCTTATTCTTACTCTTCCTGAAACCAAGTTAATTTCTACAATTCCATCGTCTTTTTCATCTATGATTTGACCAGCTATATAACCTTCTTTATCATCAGGAACCCATACAAATCTTTTTTCAGCAAAGTTCATATCATTCTGATCTGGAAACACCTCAGAGGTGTTATTTAAAAAGGATATCGGAGTATTTGATAAAGATGTGTTGGCTTCTGATGGGGTGAAACTGCCAGATTTTGTGTTATCAAAATCTAGAAAACCATTTTGCATAACCCTCCGCAGAACTGAGACTGAGGGAGATCTCATCCCAGGATTCATTTTTTCGAAATTACGGAAATATAATTATTTGAATTTAATAAATGGAAGTTATTACTAAAATTTAAACTCTGGGGTTTACAGAAAAAATCAAGAAAATAAATGAAACTTGAGTGATATAAATGGAGAGTGGAAGTTAAAGGTATTTTATTCAATTGTTTAACATCTCGATTTCAAAAGGATAAATATTCTGCTACAATAAGAATAGAAATTAAAAGAACAGGATAGTTTTAATCTGAAACAAATCTGTAAACATGATAATTTATAGCGAAATAGTACTGCACACGCTTTGTTATCGCTTATTGATTTAATGTAATCAATGAGCTCCAATAATAATTTAGCTTGGTTACAATGGATGTTTACTTTGTATTGCATTGGCAAATAGCAGAGAAAAATACCGTAGACATTCTTTGCTTTATTTTTACGAGACAGTGAGAAAATCATCTATTATTGTGAGTGGCTATTATATATAATTTTCATATATTTCCAATTCTTATTACAAAGCTTGAGGGAAAAATTAACTAATTGTCTCTATTAAAAAATCAGTTTTTATGAAATAGGCAATATGGAAGATTATTCGGTAAACAAGATGCTTGTTTTATTGTTTTTATTGGTAGTTTAGTGTGATATAGTTTATTGGTCCAATGCATTGGCAAATTGACCAAAATTAGATCTTTACCCTTTCAGGGCCGATGGTACAAAAAATGGCATTCATTTTTCACTTAATGTTTACATTGGAATAATATATATTTATATTACTGGGTAAATAAAAAGATTAGACCAATTGAAATAGTTATTATACACAAATAAGATTTAGGCTCAAGTTTGGGCCCAGAAAGGGTCAAATTAATCCATATAATTCTATTACCAAGACTAGGCAGTTTTTAAATTTAATTAGATATTTTCTAAAATGGAAATAAAAAATAGGTACAAGTAAAGTGTCCGCTTCATCAAAGAATACCCCATATATCATATTTTCTCGAACAGATGGCCAATGGTGACCAGAACCATACCATCAAATAACCATTTTATGACCAAAAATAAGCCACCTTTAATCGCCTACCTATTTGTTTGTTTTTAATTAGAAGTTGAGCTAAAGATTCTTTTACTAGGAAAATGATAGCCTTTAGTTTTCCAAGAATAAAGTCGAAAAAACTTCATCAGTATGGAAAGAAAGAGATATATGGTCATGATTCGCATTTTTACTGACGAAATTGAATAATCGTAGAATGGGTATAGTTTAAGCTTTTAAACATGGAGCCTAGATAATTTTTTTTTGCGAATGGCAAAACCCCTTCAAAAAAGATAATTTGGTAGTGGATTGTAGGAAACTAATTATTTTAAATAGAATCTATTTGTATCAAAATCATTGCGCTCTTTTTCGACAATCAGTGAACCAGGATAAAAATCGAATATATCCAGATTAATTCCAAGCTTCGTTTCTTTCGTTTTTTTTTTGTATCACGGAATTTTATTGTAAGATAACGTCATTAAAAACTATACTAAAAAAATATTAAAAAAAGAAAAAGGCGTATAGAAAAGACTATTTCCCTAACTACAATAAGCTCCTCTGCCGGACTACCGGCCGTGTACCTACGGGAAAAGGGTTCAATCTACCAACCGAAAGACCCCTTTCGTTTCATATTAAGATTCCTATCTGATGTTAAATTTTACTCTATTAGCAAATAAAAATGTATATAAACTTCATCGTTTTTATTGGTTGTAAAAAACGGTGTTTTTTAGATAGACTTCAAACAGCTCTCATTCTTGACCGAAAAACATTTTCAAAAAAATACAAATTTTTTGTATGCCAATAATTCAGAAATAAGAATAAAAAGCCTCACATCAAAATAAAATATATAAAATTACGATTTTTTAAATTTATGAATGATAAATTAAAAAAACTCAACAGCAACGGCAATTTTACCCTTTTAGTTTCAAAAATTAAAGATAGAATGAGATAAAAAAAAATTCCATCTTTGATTAATAACAAACTTCTCAAAAAAAAAACCCCTGTAACAGCTATTAGAAGATTTAATCAAATCAAGTAAAAACTAAAAAATTTGACGCTTATAAACTATTTTTTTTTTGAGCTTTGGAAGAGTTGATTTGGTTCTACTTGTTTGGCAACCTTCAACTTAAATTAAATTCTATCGAACAAAAAAATCACTGAGCACTATATGGAGAAATATCAAAAGAACTAACGTGAGTTTAATCACTGAATATCTCACCTTCTTCTTTATAAAAAAAAATCTAAATCGGTCAATCAGTCAGTTTAATTTAACTTTCAAACTCTACTTAGAGTGATTTATTGTTTTTCTGTACGGCTTGATTCTAATCTCCTATTAAAACAAAAACTATATGGAGTCAGCTAAAAGTTTTCTGCTCTTATCTAACATAAAGAATTATATAGTTATTAGTTTATTTACTTTTCCGAGAGAATATTTTATATTTATATTTATATTTTTATTTAGAAAAATCCTATTATTTTATTGATCAATTTTTATTTTTGAGATCTATTCATTCTTAATAAAACATGAATCATATATATTAAAAGTAAAAACACACTTCCAATTCTAATATCATCCACATATATTACCCTAGCAATAATAAAAGAAATAGATCAATACACACCCCCTCTATTCATTTATATAGATTTAATTTTTTTGAATTTATTATAATGAAACTATTTATTAAAAATACCCTCGTGGTTAATAGCACAAAGATGAAAAGGTAAGTATAAAAGAATTGACAATAATCATTAGAATGGGCTAACGTATCCCTCCCTGTTTAGAGTATTCACTAAATCAATACACTTGTTAACAGCAAACTCGACATCGGATTTCTTATAGTTGTGCATTTTGATGTAGCTGTCAGGTGGCATATATGGAACTGGTAGCGTCTTGGCGTTATCTTGATAACCACCATTATAAGAATAATTTGTGTTTGATCCTCCACAATCTCTTTTATTATCCATTACATGCATGTATGCTCTCTTTTTCACTGACTTTGTATTATTGGATGAAAATTCTGAACCTAATACTAAGCCTAATTTCGCTCCGCTTGTTTCAAACATGTTAACATTTATTTTGCTGGACTTTAGTTCGGGGAAGAACTTTTCCAAAGTCTGTGAACTCAATGTTCTAAGCCCTGTATTAAAGGATAGATCTTTCAAGGTTTTTTCCCCGTCTTGGGTATCAGAAGATGGGGAATTCGAGTCATTGTCTCCTGAAGCTGTGTTGTTATTTCCAACAATAAGATTACCGGTATCCAAGCTCCTTAAATTTCTAAACAAAGTTGTGTTAAAATTCAAAGAAGGTAGGGGTAAGACATCGTCATATAACGAGCACACTCTTCCATAACCTATCTTCATTACATCTCTAACACGATCGGTATATCCATCGATGAGATCATCCAAGCTGGCCGGATTGGTTTTTTGCGGGTTTTTACCTCCATAATCCATAAGATTACTTTCTTTTGCATTTTGCCATTTCCACCACAATCTGTCCATATTGGAATGATGCAAAAAAAATATGAAATCATTTGGTGCTTCTGGGGTTATCATATCACCACCTACACCTAAATGAACAGCACCATGAAGAGTAAACTCGAGGTTTGATCTAAAGTTGTCCAAACTAGTTGAAGTTTGAAGTGTGGATGTCATTGTCTCAGGGGAATACCATGACTTTACAGTGCCGTTTTGACCATTAAAAACTCTTCTCAAACAGTGAGGCCTAGGATAGCTCATATTCCATCCGTATTCAGGGCCATTAGTTATACAGTTGTCATTGCTTGGATCTCCATTACCACCCATATAATCTGGTGAAAATACAATGCTTTTTTCGGGACTTTGATAATCCCGAGTAGCATCCCAATATGGAACAAAGAAATCCGGGCTATATCTTTTACCAGCCTCCTCGATATCCAATACTAACCTTCTATGAAATGGTAAGAATATGGGACCACCGTGAACCACCCCAAACAGTGTAGTATGCTCTTGTGCCAACCTTGCAAAAGTCCCGTCATTTTGTAGATATCCCAAAACGTTTTTAATGTTACCCCATTCTTGTGTACTTAAAGTTCGGATTTCCTTTCTTATTGTAATCTGACTACATCGGGGTAGATTATCTTGAGCTGATATCAAATAAAATGAAGATGCTACTAACTTTAGCAATGATTTTACACCCATTAACTTCATTTCTAATCAATAAAAATTATAATTAGAGGTCTCTATGAGTAATATTCTGGGCTATTTCCTTGAATCTATTTTGCTTGTTTTTTATAAAGTCAAAGATTTTTTGATCTGGTATAGGGAAAATATTCTGCAACAATAGTAATGAGTATAGTCGATGGTTAAAATATCGGTTGATTCTTCATCCGTCGCCTTTCTTGTATCAGTACAATTTTATTATTCCTTATTATTTCTAATAAAAATAAAAAAGATTGTGCGTATATTAATATTTCTATCAGTAAAAAAATTAAATAACATCAAATATACGTAAAAAAAGTTTCGATAAGTCGATATATAATGTTGGGGGTAATTTTTTCAAGTCTTTCAAGGTAATAAAAGAAATCCTATTTTTGGTTTGGTTCAATTAATTTATAAGATATTTAATTCTTTATTTAATTTCTCATAAAAGGGATTATAATTAGGTCGCAATAATTAAATCGGCGATATATTAAACTTCGATGTGACTGGTATAATATTTATCAAATTGAATTTACCTGATTAAATTTTTTTATAACTTTATGGATGGATAATCGATGTGAGAATATTTTTCAACTTCAGTGTGAATTATTTATTTATTTGGGGGTTTCGTTATGGCGTAAGGGAATATTATTTTCTTGTTGGGATAAAGATGAATGGATAGTGAGGAAAAAATGTGATTCTATGCGAAAATAGGGATAAGAATATATATCACAATATTTTTCCGAAAGGTTTATACCGAGTACTTATAGGAAACATTTTTTAATGTTTCCCGGATCTTTTAAAGTTTGCCCACCTTTAATAAACAATGAACTTATAATCTTTGTCAAAGTTAAAGATTGTGGGACCATATTTTGAATATTAAAAAAAAGAACATTTACGTTTCTTACTAATCACGTTAAAGGCTACATAATGTTGGATTAGGAAAAAAATGTACCAAGGACAATGGATTTTCAGGCTGATATTTTCAACAAAGTATAATTGTGAGGGAGCCTTCATTATCCTTAATGAAATACCTTAGAAATAATTGATAGATAGACTATAAGGTTTCCAACAATGTATTATTATTTGAGAAAATGGGGGGTTTTCTATAAATACCAATCAATTTCTTGTTGGTGAACTTTGTTAAATCAAAACTTCAGGACTGGTAAGCGCTCAGCTTTTCACAACAATTTACAAGTAAAATAAACAATGGAAAAGATTCCTAGGCGAAAGTACCATCAATTAACATAGAATTACCTTCTCTCCATTTGCCGTAAATCCAAAACTTCATTATTAAAATCAATGGGAAATACTTTCTAATAAAAGACTACGTGCACATTATTTGACAATCAATGCTGATACATTCCTAAGTAATTCAATTAATACAACATTGATTAGTGGTTGGTGATGGCCTATCAATTAAATCCGGTCGTCTAATTTTGACTAAATTCATAGATCCTCTTATTTTTCCCGTTCCGTTCCGCATTTTTTTCCTTAAAAATGTCTTGATTTCTTTATTTCTGATGAATTACCAATATGGAAATTTTATTTTTGAGTAAATTGGTTTCTTATGAGACAAAAAAAACATGTATCGCCATACCATTTTAATGTCGCAAAAACGATCAAGATATTTAGGCACTTTTCTCGGAGCTATGAACAATTTTTTGATATTTTTTGGTTTAAATTCAATATTATTTCTACCTTCCCAGAAAGTAGACCCCAAAAAATGATTATTCTGCTTTTAATGAAACATCGTGTAATTTTCTTTAGCTAAATAGTTAATTGGGAATCAGGGTATTTGAAACCATATTAAATAAGCATTTGAAACAACACCCTTTTTGGTACATCCCATCGAAAATTAAATCTCAAATTTTGTTGATTTACATAAACAAAATCAAACAAAAAAATAAATGATAGTAAAAATAGATTTAATGGTTATGACCTTATTTAAAGGCTTAATAAAAAAAGAGGGAAACTATATTATATTTTCCTGTAAAATAATGTATTTAATTGACATGGAGTTAAAGCAAATTCGAGAGATATTGTATTCAAAAACTATATTAAAGTTTCAGATTTACTTATCTTCGGGTATAAAATCATTTTTTCTACAACGTTATAAATAGTTAAATTTTATAAAAAATCGATGTACTATATTCATTAAAATCATTGGATTGGTATATTAATGGTATTATTATCAATTTGGGAACTTTTTTCGTTGGGGTTTTTATAGATTATACATTTCTTTTAGTCGAATTTAAAATTTTTTGTATTAACTATAAATCCATGTATAAATACAAGGCTATTTACCCAGTATCCAAAAGTTATTGCATCAATTTATTATTAAAATCACCCTTTTAACATTCAATAAATAACAACTTTTTATTTTATTAAGTGCGGAAATAAAATGTTTATTGATGCTTAATTTATATTTCAAAGGGGAATTTTAAAATACTTAAATTCCCATATATTTAAGGAAATGATGAAAACCACTTATCGGTTATATTTTGTAAACTCGAAATTATAATTAATACCAAAAATCTGAACATGCGTCATCCCTTAAAAAGAGCACAATACATTTTTAGAAATATTGCATATTTTACTGAACGCACTTGTAATTTTTTGGATTGCTTAGAACAGTAATCACGATTTGATTATAGTGTGGAAGACATAATTTATATATTTTTATCAGGAAAATACACAAAGCTCTTTTTTAGGGGATAATTACGTTTTTTTATTAAGATTTGATTTTTTTTTTCTAATGGAATTGACCAAATTAAAACCCTTTAGATAATTATTGATTGTGTTTTTCAATTTCTAACTGGTATTAAAAAACTGTGCAAAAAAATCATAACTTTATAAACTTTTCTATTAAATGCGAGGAGAAATTAATCAAAAAAATACTTATATATTTACATTTTTTTCATCAAAGATCCTAAATCAGTTTTAATACCCAATAATTTTTAAAATATTCCAAAGAAAAATGAAAATTTCTAGTTGTTTTAATAATTTAATAAACGATTGTATCAAAAATGAAAAATCCCTATAATCCTATTAGCATTTTACTTTTTTACCGAGATTTTTTCTGAAAAATATTAAAATAAAATATTATTTCATGATTTTAGGTTCTAAAAATAAAGATAATTTCATTTTAAAGAAATCATATATTTAATCATTAAAATTTTAAAGTATAATAATCAGACATTAAATGTTTTTCCTAATCTATAAAATAAATCTTTTTTGATTAAATATCAACTCCCGTCGGAATTATTTAATGATTTTTGTTATTAATTTCTCTTTTTTTTTATCATTTTGATTATTAGTTTCATTATTGGAATATATATATAATAAAAGGTGCTATGTATGCAAAAGATCGATTTCATATGCTAATTTTAGATGATTAGGCTTTTTTTCTGTATATTATAGATTTCTATATTATTACTGAAACTTTATCTAGCCATTTTGTAAAAAAGAATAATATCAAAAGCCAAAAGAAAAAATAGGCCTTATCAAACCACTTTATTTACAAATTCTAAATAGGATCTAAAAAAATGGTAAAATAATACTACTATTTAACGATAAAATTTAAATTAAAATATTGATAACTCGTTCAATTTTGTAGGGTACCCAAACAATAACTTTAATCTAAGATAAAAACCAGTCTTATCGATAAAGTTTTCTAAAAAATGTATATTTCTTATAGGAATTTGTGAAAGTGAGAAAAATAATTTTCACTATAATCCCTCAAAATATATTCTAGTAAATAATAATGGTGTTTTTATTTTCGTAATATCTAGTAAAACCAATACACGCCCCCTGCTTTTTGAAATCGAGTGAAAACAAACAAAAACTATCGGGTTTATACATTAACTCTTTTTGAAGAGTTTTTCGTTATTTTTTTTTAAAAAAATACATCTATGTAACAAGCTTAATAAAAAAAATTACAATTTTTTGTGTGAGGTTAGGTATGTGACAAAAAAAGGTAAAAATTGACTTTTGAGAATTTTTTTTTTAGTTATATAGATAATTAAGTGGATTTGTGAAATTATAGACTTGTATTCTTCTATTCAATAATGAATTAATTCTTATTATATTATTTATTCACAGATTTCATTTTTCTACTAAATAAAAAGTTTTTCTATGGAATTTTTTGTGCTTTAGTTATACATTTTTTGTTTAAAAATTTTTTGTAATGATTTTCATTAATCTAATCTAAAAAATATTACAACTTCGAAAGTTTCTGATTTGAAATTTTTTGATTTTTTGTTATTTTTATTAATAATTATCTGACTTTAGTTTAATCTCAAAAATAAAATAAAAAAAGAATCTTTAAAAAGGCCTTTTTATCATTATTTGAATATTATTTTATTATAAATTAATCTTATTTATTCAAATAATGGAAGAATTTTAATTTACAAAAAAAAATGTAGTAAGATATTTAACTTGACAATAAAGAATATATTATTTTGGTCAGATTTATTATAAAAAAGTCTTTATAAAGCTAAAATATCATTTGAATATTTAAAATTTTAGATACTTGTTATATTTTCATTTTCAAAAAGATCCTTTTAGAAATGAACATAGCAATATATGAAATATTTTATGTTAATAACTACATATTATCATTAATATTATTTAATTAATAAGAAAGTTTGTTTTTAAAAAAATCCCTTCCGCAAATAATGATTTTTTAAGTCATTAAACCGAGAAATGGTGTATTTTTAAGATGAAAATTTTTACTATATAAAATAAACATAAAAAATATTATTATAATA
Organism: Smittium mucronatum; assembly: GCA_001953115.1. Taxonomy (NCBI): domain Eukaryota; kingdom Fungi; phylum Kickxellomycota; class Harpellomycetes; order Harpellales; family Legeriomycetaceae; genus Smittium; species Smittium mucronatum. The sequence goes on along the minus strand of LSSL01000863.1, from coordinate 5,558 downwards.
ATGAAATAAAGTATTTTAATTTTTGAGTTTTTAATATCGTTCATATATGATAAATAAAATAAAATTGGAATTGATTAAGTACCTATATAATTTTTAGAAAAGTTATATACAAACCCTGAATTAAAAATTCGTTTTCTTTGGGCTCTGTTAAATATGATTTAGAGTTTATTTTTTCTATATGTTGATCCCATTTAATTGAAATAAAAAAAAATTCCATATTCGGATAATTTTTTAGAATTAAAAATAAATATTCCTCTTAATAACGTTTAAATGAAGATTTTTTAAACTATAGTTTGGAAGAAAAATATCTTGCCATAGATATAAGTTTTTTTTTAAAACGATTTTTAAATGGTCAATGAAATGGTAAAAATGAATAATAATTCAATTTATTTATTAATTTAATATTTTTCATCCGATAAAATGAACTTAAATTTTATATTAACTTATATCAATTTTTTGATTTATAGTTTTAAATTTAAATATTTTTCGAAAATAATTTTTATTTCATTTCTTTATAATTTTATTTTTGTAAATATATAAATTAATATTCAATGTATTTCATTTTCTCAATCGCATAAATTTGATTATTTATAAATAATTTTGTCTAAATTGAAAAAAATAATTGATAAAAGCAATTTTTAAATCTATTTTATAGAGGGATTATTTATACAGAATATTTTTTTCAAACCTGAGATTTTATCTTATAAAAATATTAAATAAGTTGTCCATAAATTATTAAATATTCTAGATAAATTCTTTTATATTTGGAATATTTGAAAAAGATAGCTCAATTTTAAATTTTTTTAGAAAGAAGCTACATAAATGGGAAAGTTTCATCAGTTTTTTTACGATTTACTATTAATGAATTAATCGTGAATTATATAATCAACTTAATATCAGTAGTTAAAATTATGTCAAACTCTAATTTTTTTTCATTGATTTTTATTGATATTTTTCAATATACTTTTCAAAATATTTCTGTTTATTAAATTATAATTATTTCGATATTTCAAAGCATCAATATAATGAAAAATATATACATAAAAATACCATTTTTTTTCTTATTTTCGTTTTTGTGAAATGGGAACATATAAGTGTAGAATGAATATTCTAAAATTATTTTTACGTAATCTTAACTAATCTGATACTCGTTAGGTAAAAATTATCCTCTCATTTATCCATTTAATATTAGGTTTTTTTATCCTTTTTTATGTTGAAAAATCATATAATACATGTCTTTAAAGTTTTAATCTTGGTAAATATTTAATAAATATGAGAAAAAAATCCAAATTAATTGTTTTTTTGCTAGTTTAAATATCATAAATACCAATTTAACCTCTAAATAAATGCACCTTTTCATTTAAAAAAATCATTTATTTTTCAGACCGCAGCATTTTTAGAAAAAAATGAACATTTCAAATTTAAAATCATAAATTTTCACAAAAACCTAATAAATTCGAATTTGCTGGGCGAGAATTTTTCAATCTGATATTTTTTCAATTAAAAAAATTCAAATTGAACAATTTTTATTTAAAAAAATGAGCTCTTTTAATCCTATAAAAATATGAATTTTTAATTTTACGGTGAGTTCGTCTTTCAAACTCCATAAAAATTTTAGATTAAAAACGAAAGAGACAATTATCACACGATGAACTTGATTTTATTTTAAAAAAGAAAGTTTTCTTAAGCCTCAAAATAAATAAATAAATTTTTTTGTTTCATATTGTCTAATTATTTCAATTTACCATATACATTTTTCATAAATCCATAGAAATTATAGTTCAAAATCTATAAAAAAAATTATCAGTTAATGCTAGATTTTATTATTTTATTGGTGGTCACTTTTAAAATTAAAATGAATATTTTCTGTGAAAATGCCAAAAATAATTTGTTTTTGATAAATTTTTTTTAGATAAATACTAATTTTTTAAAACTGAACTTAAATTGATAAAAAAACACGTCAAAAATTATGCTATTATTATTTATTTTAAATTAAAAAAAACTCATTAATATTTTATTGGTTAGACACGAAAATATTTAAAATGAATTGATCGATTTCATAATCAGTAAATAGTAACAAAAGTAAATAAATTTTAAAAATGGAAGTTAAATGGTCGTAAATTAATTTAACTAATTCTATTTATTTCTCTATAGATTTTTTTTAGTATATCTAAGCTTTTAAAAAAAGATTTGCCCTCAACACAGGACCAAACTCAACAAGTTTTATTAATGCTAAAAAAAACTTTAGAATAAGACCATTATTAATAATGAATTTGAAATATCTGTTTTTTTCCAAATTTATTTGAAATGACTTCATTTAATATATTTTATTTGTTTATCATATTTATCTATATGTTCTGACACCTTTTCAGTGTTAATGATTGATATTTGATATTTTTACATTTAATTAACTTCAATAAAACGGAATAATTATTTATTACTTATAATGACCTAAAAATAATTAAAGTATTTTGGTTAAAATAAGTTCATTAGAAAGGTTACATTTCATTTTTTTTAAAAAAAAAAATTCATGCAAACTATCTTTCATATTACTTTAATACTTTCCCGCCTCCCATCCACAAATAGTTATATTAAAAAAAAATCGATACCGAGAAAAATAAAGATATTATACACAATTAAATGGTGTTTATTTCTTATTGCTATTCAATTTATCATTACAAACTTTAATATCTGAATTAGAATTGCTTAATATTATATCAAAATTGAAAAATATTAAAAAATATTTCAAACTAAATATAAAATTTTCCTATTAACCCGAAAAAATTTCTTATTAGAAGGCAAAATAATAAAATTTAACTTTTTCAAATGATATACAGCAAAAAAACCCCTAATAAAACGATCTCATATATTAAAAAATAAAAAAATAAAAAAATAAAAAAATAAACGATATTTATTTATAATTTCTGTAAAACCAAGCTTTATTGTTAAAAAAAAAAAAAGCTTATGCAAGTGTTATAAAATCAAATTACTGGGTAAATTCTTGTAAAGCTTTATCCATATGTTTTATTTATTTTTAAAAATGTAAATAAAATCTATGTACAATAAATATTTCAGAGAATAGCGAAATTTTTTCATATTTGTTGTTTTTTTTATTATATCTAAAATATACTAAAAAATGTGTTTATAATCTCTAAAATTTGCATTGTATGAGTGATAACTCACATTTAATTTTGAAATAATTAAAAAAAACGAGAAAATCAATTTATTTGGGACTATTTTAATTAAAATAATATTTTTAGTAACCTAAATATATGTAAGCCATTTTCTAGTGCAGTAAATAAACCTAATTTTACTATTGGCTACTTATTATTATTATTATCATCTTTTTTAAATTCTAGCAGTGAATTCTTTTATTTTAAAAGAATTTAATTGAATTAATTTTTTTTAACAATTTTAAAAAAAGATTTAATAATTTGGAAATTTTTGAATTTTTTTTTCATAATAAATCTATATTTCTTGTTTAACTATCAACCGCAGTAAATTATATTCTAAGTTTTGCTGTAAAAAAATTCTTAAAAGTGGTAAAGATTTAAATTGGACTTATATATTTTACTATATTATTTAGTTTTTTTTGGTGTTTTAGAATATTTATAAAATTATTGATGAGTTTAAATTTTATCTATATATTTTTAAAATTATCATGAAACTTTTATTTATTTAAATTAATTAGTTAAAAAAAGCACCTATCTGTAATATATTACAGATTATTTACAATAATTATATTTAAATAAAAAAATGCAATGCCATTTTTACTTACTATTTTAAAAATTAGCTTAGGGATAGCCCATTTTTTTTTCGGCAAAAAAAAAAAACTTTAATTTGAAATACATGTTAAATTTACCAATTTTATAATAATTTTTTAACAGATTTTTAAATAATTTTTATAATTTCTCGTATTTTATTAAATTCGTAATTTATCTGAACAGTTTAATGGTTTCCCCCTAAATAATACACATAAAACCCAACAAAAATACTTTAGGGTCTGATTTTTAACAATTTAATTCTCTCTGAATTAAAATAAGAAACCAGAAGTTTTTTTTTATTTGGTATTTTTTGAAGTTAAAATATTAAATCAATATAAAAAATGTTTGGTTATTGATAAAAATATTTTCTATTATATATTAGAAAATTAATCTCATTTTTCCGTAAGAACTTTCTAAATTATACCTCGAAAAAATAAAACGTAATGAAAAGAAACCAAAGTAAATAAGCTTTATAAATTGAATATATTACTTTCAAAATAATTAGTACTTAATAATTTTACTATTTAAGATTTCATTTTTCATTTTAATATTTTCATATATCTTGTTACGTTTTTATAATTTTTTAATGGCATTTATTAATATTTAACTTTTTCTTCTTGCAATTATTTTTATTTTTAAAAGAATACGTTTAGAATCTGTTGGCCGTTGATATCGATATCGATTTTTATTTTTTTTATTTTTAGATTTTCAAATGTTTTTTAAAACATTAACACTATTTTTAATATTTCATCTTGTGATATTAAGAATATAATTTTTTTGTAATTATTAAAACTGAGTAGTTCCAAATACTAATAAAAAACTAGATCGATATAGTAAATATGCATATTAATACATATTCAATAATTTTTTTTATAACAAATAATTTTTTGGGAAGAGTTTTATAATCTGTATAAAAATTCATTAAAATCTGTGAATTTTTTTTCGAAATAATATTGTAATTTAACAATATATATTCTATAAATATATAGGGTATATAAGTAAATTTTTGTATAAAAAAAATTTTTAGTATGGAAATTTTTAGATGGATCTAATGGTCATTCAATATATATCAAATATTTTGATTTTATTATCTTGAGGTATTTAAAAAGTAAAATCTTTTTTTTTTTTAAAATTGGTATGACGTGCATTTTTATTTTTCCGGAAATAATAATTTTTCGATATTTTAATTGTAGTTTAAATTATATAATTTTTTTTAATAAATCTAAAAACTTTTGATCTCATTCTGTTTAGATTAAAGTATTTGTAATTTTTTTAAAGTTTAAATTTACCATTTTAAATACTAAATTTAAGATTTACCTACAGGTTTTATTTAAATCTAGAACTATATACAAAAAAGTTTATAAAAACACCGATTTGATTTTAACTATAAAAAAATTATAGATTATTATTCAAGTTAGGTCCTAATTTTTTATCTTAAAAACATTTTTATTTTTTCATTATGGATTTTTTTCTGTAATAATTATGAATGGATAATTTATTGAGGATTAATTATAGGTTTAAGCTTACTTTTAGTTCTTCAAATCAGTTTTTTATTAGTAGATCGTTTAATTCTTTAGTAATTATTTTCATTTCAAGAAAAAAAACTGGTACTATTATTTTTATTTTATATGCACAATATATTTTTTTTCTATAATAAGCAAAAAAAATCAATATATATATATATATATATATATGTGGAAGTTTTATTGAACATAAAGGGAAAAAAATAAAGAAAATATATGAGCGAATAGGATAGCTTTGGATATTTTATGGGAATCTGTTCCCGGAAAAAAA
>LSSL01000862.1:13680-30000 GCA_001953115.1 Smittium mucronatum | reverse complement strand
TTATTTTTGAAAATTTTTAGGCATATTATTTTGTATCGTGTATATTATACATCAAACCATAAAGAACATTTTTCACTAAACCCATTATTCAGAGATCTTTAAAAATACAAAATCCTTCATTTTATACAAACCTTCAATATGACCTAAAGTCCCGACAAAAAATCACATTTCACATCATAATATTGCAATATTAAGGATCACACGAAGTTTAAACTAAATTTGCAATAGTTTTTGTTTTTCTGGATGATAATCAGGCGAAACGTTTTAAATAAACTTAAATTATTTTTACCAAAAAATTATAAATTTAACAAGGTTCATCTTTTTTTGCATATAATCACAACCATTTCTTCTTGTAAAAACCAAATATGATTTTTCTGAAGCGCTTGGTGTTGGTAAAAGTGCCTAATTAATATGGCGCTGTACTGAATTTTGGAAACGTAACTACTTTGAAATACCGTATTTGATTCCCCAGAAGATTATGTCCTAAATTTTTAAACAGCTCTCTAAATTAAATGAAATATTAAACAAAGAAAACGATGATTTCTGAAGCGTATAATTTATATAATTTAATCGATTTTTTTTAAAAAAAAACCCCCACCTATTTAAAGACTCGTTTCTAATATTTGATTCATAACATTATAGAATAGTATTTTAACATAATAATTTGGGATATTTTAAATTTTAACAAATAAGAATATGAAAAATTAATACAGATGATATTTTTCTAAACCAAATATTATTGTATTTGATATCTCAAAGATAATAATCAAATATTAATAAATAATATATACTGGAAACAAAATTGATAAAGATTAAAGTGTAGAAGGGTAACCAAATATTTCCAAATATTATATATTCATACTATCCCTTCCTTTACTAATTATCTATTAATTATATTTTTTAGTTTTTTTTTAAGTTTGACATTCAATCTAACATGCCTATATATTTAATTTTCTATATAAAACCTTATTATCATGATTTTGGTATTTTCATATTCCTTATTTATAGTATCTATTAGGCTATATATTGGTGATTGCGGTTTTATAATCGATTTATAATTTTTTTCCCCCATTCCTAGAAATTAAAATTGGTTCTGTTATTTCTTTTTTTAATGTTAATAATAGTTATTATATAAATCTGGTGGGTATTTAGGCTAATTATTTTGCATTTTAAGTCTATTCTGACCTCCTGTGATATATTTTTTTTCGAAATATTCTTAAATTCTTAAGCAATTAATAGAAATTATACTTATCACACCATTTAAAGTGGTAATTTTATCCTAAATAGGAACTAAAATTATCCCAATTAGCACATCAACTTTTTTTTTTTGAAACTTCTAACACATTTACTTTAGTATTATTTGGATTATACTCTTTCTTTTATCTTTCTATAAACGCTCTGATACATATGAAAATAAGATATAATCATGGGAAACTCAGAAATTATATTTTTCACAGATTTTATAATATCATTTCCTAAATATTCAGTAATTTTTATTGGCGATTTATCTGCTACAAATATAGAAACACTATTTTCTACTTTTTATATATAAAGTTTAATATTTTTATTGATTTATTCTGAATAGTACAGTATACAAATGGAAAAACAGAACCGAATTTCATTCCTTGAATTCTAAAAAGCTGAAAGTATAGTAAGGGATGCCTTAAATATTTTATTGACGAATAACGAATCATATTTAAACCGAATTTTTAAATTTTTTGAAGTTTATCATATTAAAATTCTAATTTTCACTACTTTTTTCGCATTCATGAGGCATAAAGTCATCAAAATTTTTGATAATTTGAAATTTTTAAAGAAATATTCTGGCTTGATAGTTTTTGTGGGATTTTTTGGTGATAACTCTTTTCAATATTATCTATTCAATATCAAACTAGATATTCTTTAAGGGGTTAAATCAAGAACACTGAATTTTAAATAACTGTTTGTGTTCAAGAAAATTAAGACATTAGTTTTATAAGGATTTTACATAGAATTTTTTATCATTTCTACACTGAAATTTAAAAATGTGATATTATCATGTTTTTTTAAGTGAATATCATCAGATATATTACTAATTCCGTAAGGATTTTGATGGACGATAGCTCTACCGTCGAAAATTTCTCTTTTAACAAAAAAAATAATGACTATTACATATAATTAAATTTATTTTTGGTATATGGTAAAAATGACCATCAAATGATAAAAACTCAACTTTTCTATTACTGGTGATAATCTCTGCATACATATTAAAATTTTAAAAGTTCAATAAAATGAAAAAAATAGTTCTATTGCTTCTCCTCTTATCGTATGTGAGGTATTAAATAGAAAAATCACCAAAAAGAAGTCATTGAAAATGTTTAGATATCTATTTTTTTATTTTTGGAAAAATCATATATCTATAATTTTTTTTTTCAATCAATAATATAATTTGAGCATAATGTTACAAAAATGCATATAATTTTAAAAGAAGTTTAAAATTATTAGAGATAGTTTGGATTATAATAAAGTAAATTAGAATAATAAAAAATATTATTAATATTCTTATTTTTAAAGATACGAGAATTATTTTATTTTAATTTCTATGAATGTAGATACACGATATTTCAAAATAAAATTGAAAAAAATAAATTAGGGTGATTTTTTTATTAATATTTGATTATTATCTTTGAGATATCAAATACAATAATATTTGGTTTAGAAAAATATCATCTGTATTAATTTTTCATATTCTTATTTGTTAAAATTTAAAATAGCCCAAATTATTATGTTAAAATACTATTCTATAATGTTATGAATCAAATATTAGAAACGAGTCTTTAAATAGGTGGGGTTTTTTTTTAAAAAAAATCGATTAAATTATATAAATTATACGCTTCAGAAATCATCGTTTTCTTTGTTTAATATTTCATTTAATTTAGAGAGCTGTTTAAAAATTTAGGACATAATCTTCTGGGGAATCAAATACGGTATTTCAAACTAGTTACTTTTCCAAAATTCAGTACAGCGCCATATTAATTAGGCACTTTTACCAACACCAAGCGCTTCAGAAAAATCATATTTGGTTTTTACAAGAAGAAATGGTTGTGATTATATGCAAAAAAAGATGAACCTTGTTAAATTTATAATTTTTTGGTAAAAATAATTTAAGTTTATTTAAAACGTTTCGCCTGATTATCATCCAGAAAAACAAAAACTATTGCAAATTTAGTTTAAACTTCGTGTGATCCTTAATATTGCAATATTATGATGTGAAATGTGATTTTTTGTCGGGACTTTAGGTCATATTGAAGGTTTGTATAAAATGAAGGATTTTGTATTTTTAAAGATCTCTGAATAATGGGTTTAGTGAAAAATGTTCTTTATGGTTTGATGTATAATATACACGATACAAAATAATATGCCTAAAAATTTTCAAAAATAAAATAATAAACTTTTATTTATGTTTATAAATGAAGGCTAAACCTTTTGGATTCCATAAAAAAAAGTATTTTTTAGAGAAATTGATTACTTAAAACTAGTGGAAAGTTTTCTCTTTTTCTTTTCCACCTTATCTTTTATTTAAAATATAAAAATTTTCGGGAGTAAAATAATTTTAGAGTAATATTTTTTTAAGAAGGGGGCACTATTGAACATACCCCATGTTTTCGAAAATTTCCCAAAAGATATTTAGACCCCCAAAAAACCTAAAATTTTTGGTGAGAAGTTTTAATTGGGATTATATTTATTGATAAAAGAATTTTTATTAATAATAAAATAGAGATTTTTCATTTTTAAATCTCTCATATTTTTAAATTTACTTTATTAGTGGTGTGTAATTTTTTTTTTAAAAAAAATAGAATTTTGTGAAATATTTGGGCAAAATTATAATTGGATTAATTTTTTAGAATGCGAGATCGCAAATAAAATGATTGAGTGGTCGTAAAGATTTTAAGTATTCCAATTTTAAGATAAAAATAATGGAAATTTGGTTAATTGCAAGGCGTTTTAAATGTCTAATATTCAAATTAGGTTGTATAATAAAAGTAGAATGTGTGAATTAGAAGGATGTTAAGGTGCTATTTGGTTTGATTTTTTTTTTGTAGGATAAACTTAGAATATAATTACTAGGAAATATTGAAATTATAATTAGGTTTAAACAATAGGTGAACTTAAATGTTAATAAAATTTCAATATGTGAATAAATACGTCACCGAATTTATTTAATTATTGAAAATATAACCCTTTATCATCAAAAATTATGAATAATCTTTTTTTCGCTTAATTTAATAATATTAGTTGTTTTTTTTTTACGAGAAATTTATTTTAAAGTCAATAAATAGTTATTAAAACCAATTTAAAAAAATTAAAAAAAGAAATAAAAATTTGAAAAAATTTCACCTAGCTCCATTCTGCTGTTTTAGCAGCTCCGTATATCTGGTCTTGGTATTTTTAGTTATAGATTAATTATTTAATTTTCTCTCTATATTTACCTAGAGATTTTTTTTTCAAATAAACAATGCTTATCTTTCTGGAAAGTAGAGATTTTTCTATTATCTAGAATCTAAAGATCAAAATTTAGTAAATTTTAATAATAAGATCTTTTAAATTGGGTTTTGTATGTATGGATCCAAAAAAAATTCAATAGTATTAATTTCAGAGATTTTTATTAGCTGTCTTGATACTGATACTATATTATAGAGCCCAATAAAATTAAACTCGTTTTTTAACAATAATAAATATCCTAAAATCAAACTCTTAACTTCATCCTAGTTAAAATGTACTATTTAGAAATTATTTTAGTTTTTATAATACACAAATAGGTATCATTAAGTAAGAAATAAAACCATATATTAAAATGATGAAACTTGAAAATAATTTTTTTGAGATTTAGGATTAATATTTACATTCTAAATAATTTTTATTTTTAAAATATAAAATAGCTAATTTTCTATAAATAAATATACCGAATTTGGAAAATTTCCCATTTTTTTAAATCAAATATACCAATTTATATTTCTAACACTATCTGCTTAAATGGAAAGCCACTTTTTTTTTATTTACACAAAATCTTACTAAAAAAATGCATAAATAAATCCAATTTTTATTCAATTATAGATTTTTTATTGAATTAAAAAAATATGGATTTAATTTCATAGTTTTCTATTTGCATTATTGCTGGCCATTAGAAATAAAAAATGCGGTTTATATAAATTCTAATTTAAATATAAACGAATAAAAATTCTTTAAACTTTTTCTATTAAAAAATGAAATATTTTCATTCCGTATAACTCTTTTCTATTTAAATATTTTTTTCTTCAATATTTTTATTATTGCATCTGATTTCTTTTTGGCCAAACTGTTTCATAATAATAAAATTAGTTTTTTTTTCACCATTAATCAAATAATTACATGGATTTTTGAAAATATTACTTTTACGGCATTTAAAAGTAGTTAATTCATCTAATTTTTATCGAATATTCTGTAATAAACTCGTTTATAAAAGAAAAGTCTCGTATGGTTATTCCTTTAACTTGATAATTTCTAATATTTGTATGTGTTTTTCAGATTCTTATTATTTTTATTTTGTATTATTGGCCTAAATACTTTTTTATTTTGGAATTTAATTCAATACAATTAAACGATAATTACGTAAAAACTTTGAAATAAACTAATTCTAAGCCTGAATAAGCTTTAACCTAGGTAATTTCATGACAAAAAAATTAATTATTTATTGGATAAAATATTGGTTTTTAAAAAAATAACCTTTATTTTGATCACAGAATTAAAAAATAATAATCAAATTTTTTGATATAATAAACTACCAATGCGATTAAGACCTTTAAAGGTGCTACAGACTTGACATTGGATATAATTTCAAATAGAAAAAATAGTTCCAATTATTTCAAACTTTTTAAAAAGTGTTACAATGATTTTTTATATTGTTATGAATCCGCCAGAAATGTTGTATTGGATTTATTTTGTACTAAAAAAGTTTTATTGAATAGTTTAGAATAATTTTCGAATAAGTGGAAAATTTTCAATTAAAAGCGTTTTAATCAAATGAATTCTTTTTTCCAATTTATAAAATTTAATAAATTTAAAATAAGCTTATAATGTTTTTTGATTTTTGTGTTAAATTTGAAAAAAAAAAAACTGGAATTGGAATTTAAAATCAGCTGATTAAAAATTGGGGTTTTTTTATTCATTATAGAAAAAAAATATAATTATGTGAGTTTGATGTTTTAATTTAAGTCATAAAAATTTAATTCCCAAAATATTTATTAACAAAACTCCATTAGAAAAATTTAAGTCTTTTTTGATTTTGAATACGCTATAAACTCGTTTTTTTATCTAAAATAATTTGTGGACCCTGATTTTTTTAAAATTATTGAAAAAATTAACTAAGTTTTTTATCGAAAAACATCCTTGATTTTAATTTTTATTTAAAAAAATATATTTGTCTTTTGGTCAGCAATTTATGAGGTTATTTATATTAATAAATATAATTAAAAGACTAAATCAAATCATATAAATTTGTATTTAATGTTATCAGAAAATTTATATTTTTAGATGCCAAATTGATTAATTGAAAATTTGTAAAATATACACAGATGTCATTATTTTATTTAATTAGCTTTAATAAGTTTTTAATTTATTTTCTGCTGCATAAAACGAATTTTATGAATATTTGGATAAGTTTAAAATCTAAATAAAGTGTTTAAATATTTATTTTGATAAAAAATGGAATTATGGAGTAATTCCATATTTTTTTAATTGGGTTTAGTTTTTTTAAATTTTATGAAAATTTATGGAAAGAAATTATTAAATTATTGATTTTTATAAATTTAACTAAAGCGTTTGTTGATAATAAAAAGAGTTTAATTGACTATTCTCCGCCAATTTGAAAATGAAGTTATTTTAAAATGAATCTAAACTATTCAATAAAACTTTTTTAGTACAAAATAAATCCAATACAACATTTCTGGCGGATTCATAACAATATAAACAATTATTGTAACACTTTTTAAAACATTTGAAATAATTGGAACTATTTTTTTATTTGAAATTATATCCAATGCCAAGTCTATAACGCCTTTAATAGACTCAATGGCATTGGTAGACTAATAATTTGAGAATAGATAAAAAATATGTGATACTCCAGTGATAAAAAATATATCGTTTTTTTTTAAAAAAGATGTTACAAATCATTATTATAAGGGATTATAAATCGAAATAAACATGGCCAGATATTTTAATTATGATTTTTTTAATTAATAAGATTAATAATATGCTTTAATTTCAATAGTTTCATTTCTTTATTTCTTTTTTAAATAAAAATAGCAATTTATGTTGATAATAGGGGTTTTTTTGTGAATGATATTTTAATGAACCAATAGATTCAGTACACGCATTGAATTTTTCATCCAATGAAGAAATCTCCCCATAAGCATAATTGACTTTTAGAAAATAGAAAATGGTATAAATAAGAAAGCTTAGAAATTTTGGAATGGCTAAGTTTTTCAATTTTTCTCTTTCCCTATCTACTATATTTTCAACTAGTATATATTTTTACCTTTTATTATTAAAATTATCTCATTAAACCTGATCCTTACAGTTGATCAGATTCAGAAGCGTTTAAATCGAAATAGAATCAATTTTTTGATAGCATTAGCATTTATCCTTTTTTCGATTTTTCAGAATTTTTTTTAACTTATCGAGTGACATTTTTTTAATATTATAATTGAAAAATAAATGATATTATTGATTAAAAAATATGAAAATTATATCGAATTAAATGTTAAACTATTGTTTTATTCTGAAATAAATAAAATTATATTAAATACATAATAAATAATACATAATAAATAAATGGAAAAAATATAATTAATTCTAATTAATTCTGTCAGTATTATTCTAAATCGAAAAGACATAAGGTGGGTTTTTTTATAATAAAAAATATAATTTTTTATTAAAGGATACAATAAATTTTTGAATTACATATAGGATAAATAAATTTTTAAAAAAAATAAGATGATATTTTCTGAGACTAAAAAAATGGGGGTTTTTTAATAGAAATAAACTGAAATAAATCTATTTCTACAATGTTTAATTATTTTAAAATTATATGTTATTTTACTCAAAAAATAAAATAAAATAAAAAGTGTAAAATTTTTTTATTAATTCTAATAATATGTCAGATATAAATATTTTGCTATATAAAACAATTTCTATTCAAAATACGGACCTATACTAAATTTAAAGAATTTTTTTTGTATTTTTTTTTTATTTTTTTTGGTTATCTTGGTTTTCAAGTGGTTTTTTTTGATTTTCTGGCAGTTGGCTAATCAAGTGAATTTGATTCACTAATTATTTGGGATCATTTTACTTTAAAAATGCATTTATTTAATGAAATCACAGAAAGATTTAGCCGAATTACTTATTTATCCAATAAAATAAAATAGAAGTATTATAAAAAAATTGTATTTTTTTTGCACCTGTAAACAACTTTTAACTTGGATATTTATCTTTAGGTCCAATTAAACATATGTTTTTTCTAAGCCTATGATTCAGATATTACTAGAAAAAATTGATACAGAAACTTTTGAGTACATTAAAAAAAACCAAACAGCAAAGTTTATGATATGTATTTTAAAAATTTTAATCATTTTTAAATAATAAAACTTTAGAATAATATAATTTATTCAAACAGATCACAACATATAGCACTATTCATTCAGTTTTAAATTAAATTCCATACTTATGGAATAAATATTAATAAAGATACAAAAAAACGAGTTTCTAGTAAAATTGATATCTTTTATTGATGTTTGAATAATAAATAATTAAATAGAATAAATAAAAAAATGAAATGGTATTTTTTGGCTTTAAGATGTTGATATTTAAAAGATATTTAGTTTTTAACCTTTTAATTACTCAGAAATATATATAAATAAATATCTTTAGGCTTTATAATTTATGGTTAGATAATTTTGGTTTTTTTTTACAAAAATTGACGAACGATCCCTACTCATGTACTTACATACTATAAAAAAATTTCATTGGCTTATATTATTTATTGAACCAAGATTAAAAGTGAAATTTAAATCTAATTAAGTTAAAAGTAAAATATTTCATACACCCTTAAAAATCCGAATAAAAATCTTAAATTTCTAAATTGAAATTATTATAAAAGTGAAATTTTAGGTCGGATTAGAATTTTTTTATCGGTTCATTTTTATAATTTTTATAATTTTTATTTAATTATCAAAGAAGTTATAAATTTTCTTTTATGTTAAATGAGTTTTATTTATTATTTTTACAATTTTTTTTAAAAAAATAAATATGATTGAATAATTAAATTTTATCTATAGAATTGAAGTTTTTAATTACACAAACGGGATCTATTTTAGTTCAATTTAAATATCAATAGTCTTAAAGAAGATTAAATATACTAAAACTGGTATTAATACTCTTATAAAAACCCAAGTATCTCAAGTTTTTTCATTAAAAAAAAACAATTTTAATTCTTTTTTTAAAATCCATTTTTTCAGAAATTATTATTTGTTTTATAACTGCAAAAAAAAAAAATTAAATCTAAATCTCATGACTGATGCTTTATTAAATAATAATAATAATAATAATAATAAATTTATTTGATAAATAATAAATCAATGTGGCTAGAAATAAAGCAATAATCACTTGCAAACTAAAACCATCAAAAAATAATAAAAATTACCTTTAAGCCAGAAATATAAACATAAAAATCTGCAGATTCAATTGGGATCGAATTTGCTTACATAAAAAAAATATAAATATAAAGAAATTTGTTAGCTAACTCAAATCTAAATTTATTAACTTCAAAATAAATTTCCCGTAAAAAAAAAACTCAAATCTAAAAACATGTATTTTTTTAAGGTTTATTACCTTCAGTAAATATTATGCTCTAATAGTAACTTTTATTATTATATTTAAAAAAAATTCTTTATGGTTTTTTTTTTGTTATTCACAAATTTCTGAAGCCAAATAGCAATATTTTTTTTTATTTATAACGATATAAACCAATAAAAAACCACTTTTATAAATTAAATTTTCATCGGGTAAATAAATTAATTTTTTAGGATAAAATTACTAAAATAAGTTAGATCTTATTCCTTTTTTTCACTTGATACTTTAATATTCTTCACATAGTTCTTCACAGTTTTATTATATGAAAGTAAAAATTCAAAAAAAGAATTAATTTAATTATACCAGATAAAAACAATAGGGGTCACAAAATAACATATCAGACAAAATTTCCGCAATAATAACATAATTAAATATGTATAAAAACTAAATACAACATTTCATTTAGATATAGGTCCTAAATAAAAGAAGCTTCCGAAACCGAATTCTTTATAGATTATCGAAACATAAAATTTAATTTCTATCTCAAAAAATCCTACTTAGACTAGTAAGTATGGTTGAGCCCACAGTTAGATTAATTTTTTTAAAACGCTTAGTATAAATGAAAATGATTGTATCAATATTAATATTACATTTTTGCAACTCACCGCTACGTAATTAATAAAATAAACAAAAAATGTATTTTTTAAAACTTACAGTACTGTTTTTGTGGTTGTAAAAAAAAAATTTTCTTTCAATTTATGAATATTAGAAAAATAAAAAGCGTTTAAAAAATACCAATTTGAGTTTTTGGTTAAAGAAAAAGGGAAAATAAGAATTTCTGGAAGATATAAGACACCAAAAACCAAATAATTTCTTTTTTTGGTAGTAATTATCTAAATTTGTGAATATTTTGAAAATTTATATTTTAAAATTGCATCTTTTGTACTTTTAATAAATATAGGGTCATAATAATCTGTTCTTTATACAGTTACGGTTGTTTTTTTGAAATTTAATATGATAAAACTAATCATGGATGTTTAAAAAATTTTCGCAAATTTATTTTAATGATTGTTAAACAACGGGGTCTATATATTTTTATTTATAAACCCGTTAAATCTCATGAATTTTAAAATTTTAATTACTTGTAATTCCTTATAAATACTCTAAAATATTTTTAGTTATTTTTAGTTATTTTTTTCTGAAAAAGGAATTGTCCTGAGTTTTATCAATTGTAACACATAACATTTTGTTATTATTAAAAATTCCAGAATTTATTCTCTAAAAAGAATTACAAGGGATCTTTTTTACATCTTTGAGCTTCAATTATAAATTAAACTTTAAAGAGTTTATTGAACTAAAAAACCTTAAATTAGGTACGTTTCATTAAAAATAAATTAAATTTCCAATATATATTAAAAAATATATACATCTTAAAAGAAAATCATATTCAGTTTTTATTGTGTATAAAGAAAAAGATTTCTTTTTATATTGTGATCAGCAATTTTTTTTAGGCTAAGGCTAGTATTATATGATAATTATGTATATGCTATATAATTTATCACTAATAATTATGTTTGATAATATATTTTAGTGGCATATTAAGCTTAATTGGTCAATAAAAGAATTTTTTTGCTAGATAAATATGTTTTAGTACCTTTTTTGAGCCTAATATTTCTAAATTTTCACTCGAAACTCCCAAAAAGACGTACGTTTATTTTTTATTTTTTATAACTTGATTTTGAGCTAAAATTATTTAGATATTCTCTGTATAAAACATGCAGGATAAGAAAAAATAATTGTAAAGGGTCTTAATATTTATTAAATTCTTTCATGAGAGTTTACTGGATGAAAATATTACTATAATATATTTTTAATTTTATCATAATATATTAAAAATAAATATTATATGGATTTATAAAAAAAAAGATAATTTTTGGAATTTCAATTTAAATTTTAAATTTTCAAATAATTTTTAAAAGTGTTAAAAATAGTATCAAAACAGTATAAGATCATTGATATATAATTTTTTAATAAAACAATAAATAACTTAATCTGAAAATATTTCATATACGCATCTATGGAATTGTGTAGAAGTGTTCTGAGTCTGGAGTAAATATATTTACGCTAGATCACGTCAAGTGGTATTTTTTATTTATTATTTCACTATTTATGTTTTGCTGTATATTTTTGGAATTACAGAAAGAAACTTAAAATTTTTTAATATTTTTTCCTGAAAGGCTGCCAAGAAAATAAAATATTCTTGTATTTGAAAAATATCCTTTATGTTTGATTTCTGCAAACAATACGTAATTTTATTTCCACTAGAATATTTTCCCAAATTTTAATTCAATTTTTTTGAAGACTCTGAAATTTGAATTATTTCATTATAAAAACGGTTTTAATTTCTCTTTTAATGTCATAAATTTTCTTGAAAATTATAAATTTTAAGATAAAATTTTACTAATCTATACTTTAGAAAGATATTAGGTGAGAATTTTTTTTAACTTGATTTTTTTAAATTCTTCACCACTAGTAAAAAATAGGTTGTTTTTCTATTTTTTTAGATTAAAAGTTAAAAATATCTTTCAGTTGGTTTTTTATTAAAATTTCACCTTTCTATAGATTAAAATTAATATCCTTATTATATAAAGGATATTATTTATTCCATTTATTTATTTTTTATTTATTTATTTACAAATATTTGTTATCTGATTATCCTAATTAAGAAAAAGAATAAACTGAACTAAAAATTATTATTTTAATCTTTATCATTTCATTTTTTCCAAAAAATTTATTGCTATATTTTTATTTTTTTCAATTATTTTTTAAACGTTGCACCATTATTTCGATGTTTTTTTATCGCCTATAAAACTTATCCAATCTCATTTTTAATAGTAGATAGATAAATTTAAAAAATAATGAGATTTTTTTGGTATATTTTTTTACTCTAATATTTGAAATCGATGATAATGAGTATATGAAAAGAAAATGGCGATAAAAAAAATTACCAAAATTAATGAGGTTTTAAACGCTTGTATTATAAGTCCAAAAGTTTATAAAAACATGTAACTATGGCGTAGTTAATACAATAAATTATGATAAAACTATATTTAAATCGCCATTGTATTTTATTAAACTTTATTTTACCGTTTTTTTGGTGTTTAAATTCCATTCTTATATTTTCTGGATTTATATTCGAAGAATTGATTATATACCTAAGCAAAATTTCATATTTATATGATAGTTATATTAAAATCATGTTTTTAGCACTATTCGAGGCCCAGGTTGTAAAAAAATCTTTTATTTACGCAGTTTCTGTATAATTTGGTAGAATTACGTTTTTTAATTTTCAACTGTCCATTCATTTTCTTTGGTTTAAGTGCTTTTTTATTAGATAACTCTGCTAATATATATTTTTGTGCATTAATTTTTTATATGTTGCCTTCTGTTTAATTTTTTGCTGAACATTGATTTTAAACTCACTTTCTTATTCTAATTTAATCTATGACTAAAGATTATTTTTTATGAAAAAAAATTATCCTTAAAATTAATAATATATTATTTCTGATCTTAAAATGTGTTTATTTTTTTTAGGAAATAATTTCTTTCTAGTTCCATGGCCTTCATAAAGCTCTATTATATTAATTCGTTAAAATAACTTAAATGGTTTTCATAAAAAAAGAATTAAAACTTTTAATAGTTTCTGAAATTGAAAGATATTAAGATTAAAACATCAAAATTTGGCTCTAGCATTCAATTCTGATGTAAATAATTTTTGTTTTTTTTGTCGCTGTTTTTAGTTACAAGCTTTTCTCTTTTTTAGATAGAAACTAAGATTTTCCAATATCAATTCATTGAATTTCTCTGAAAATATCTGCATACATATTTTAATTTTTTAAATCTCAAATTATACTCTTCCATTTATAGGATTTTTTTTCACATTAATTTATGTAATTTTTCATCAGAAATCTTAATATAGTTAAAAAATCGGTTTGTTTAAGACCATTTAACGTGTATATGTGGAAGTTTTATTGAACATAAAGGGAAAAAAATAAAGAAAATATATGAGCGAATAGGATAATCTTTCATGAATTTTAAATGTGAAAACACAAAGGAAGATACGCCATTGAGATGAACTTTAACAAACAAAGACCTCACTTGTATATAAAAATCTGCTCTTGGTTCGGCAAAAAGAAGGACACCGAGAAATTTTATTTAAAAAAAAAAAGTTCTGCGAGTCAAACAATTTACAAAAAATCAATACTTTCTTTAGTTAAAAATTATTCGATAAAGAAATATCTAATTAAATTCAATAAAAATTTCAGATCTAATTGCCTATTGTCTTTTTTTTTCTTCTATTCATATAATGCAATCACTATTTTAATTTTTTTTAAAAAAACTATAGAAAAGAAAATAGAATTTACAAAATTATATAAACAAAAAAAAACAAAAAAAATTAACAAAAGAAAAAAAATTGAAATAAACCATATAAGTTCATTAGAAGAAGAAAACTCCAGTTCAGTATATAAGATGGTTCAGGAAATTCAGGATACAAAAACTGCTAAAACCGAGAACGAGCCTCACCAGCCCGCTGAAAGGATAGTTCTAAGAAGGAAAGAGACATCTGAATAGCAGACCCCTCCACATATATTAGCATAATTTTTATTTAGGATATTTAAATTTTTCAAAAAAAAATTTACTCAAAATTATGCACAAATCACAAATATTAAAAATTTTAAGCAAAATCCGACCAATTGGGTCATTATTTTTCCAACAAGACACTTTTTTTCTCAGCTCTTTAAAGGCTGAAATGCCAATAATTATGATCGGATCTTCTTGTTTCTAAATTCAAAGTATATTAGTAATAGCTTCAAATTAGGAAATTTTAATGAAATCTTGTTAATAATTATTAACCAGTTATAAATTAAGTTGATATTATAACCAGAAAAATAAAATAAAAAATATATTTGTGCTCAAATAGCTCAAAAAATAATTAAGAAAACAAAATCCAAGTTGTACTCATTTGTATATCAAATTTTATTATTCCAGTAAAAAAGGTCCCTAAAAGAGAATAGTAAATTTTAAAAACGATATATTTCACAACTTGGGTATTTTTCTTATGAAAATCTAACAATTGCACCCTATATGCAAAAGTTAGCACATACAAAATAAAGCTAAAAAGTTATGATTATTCGACAAAAAAAATGATTCTTTTCCACAAATTGAATCCATTTAAAAAAATTTAAATTTAATAATGGCCAATTATTTCGAATTTTAATATTAAATTATAGATTGATGTCACAAACATCTAATTAAGATTTTATCTCAATTTTTTAATTAAAATAATTTCTTGTAAAAACAAATAAAATCTATCGACTTTTTAACGGCAGGTAGACTAATTTTTGCTACTATTTTATATTCAATAATAACTTTAAATTAGGGAGATATTATATAATTTATTTTTTTAAAAGTTTTGTATTTATGATCTGACAAATAAAATCTTTAAATGGATAAAAATACCAAATTAAAAAAAGACCCAAATATTTTGAAGAGTTAATGCTTATTTAAAATGACCTTTTCAGAATCCAATATCAATTGAGGTCATATTTTAGCAAATTATGACTTATCATTCAATTTCGAAAAAAATTATTTTGGTAAATCAACCCGGATTTGATTATTTTTGATGGTATTATCTCCACTCATAAAGGTATGATAATGAAAAGCTGTTGAGTGATTTATCTCCATAAAAAAGCAAAAATACTTTGTTCTTTACTCATAAAAAGCTTTATTATATCATTTTTAAACAAAATATCTAACTTTTAGTAATGTTATGTGATTTCAATCATAATTTTTTAAAAAAAAAAACCTGAACTTGACTATACTCCTGTCCCAACCACGAATCGACACAAAGATCAATCAGAATACGTTTAAAACACTCAAAATAATTATCTAATCAATATTATCACCGTCTTTAATTCTATATAAAATCTTAATTAGATTTCCAAAAGCAATTATATCGCAAAATTAACACGATCCCAAACATCAATACTTATCTATATTTGATCTGAACTTCAAAATCTATTAGATTAACGAAAAAAACAAAACTAAAAATCCCGATACCAATAATAAAAATACTGAAAACTAAAATTAGAACACAAAAAACTCCAATTAATTGTTTATACCAAGATATACTAAATAGATCTTATAAATTGTGGGTTTAAATTATCTTTACCTTAAAAACCCGCTATAGAAACTTGGAAAATATTTATTTTATATTTATTTATATCATAATTTTTAACTATATGTATATTTTTTTTATTAACTCATTAACATAAAAAAATCATGTAAAATTTTTGTGTGATCATTAATTTTGTAATTTCTGAGCAGGTAAATAACAGCTTTATCACATAATGTTCAATATACGTTATATATATATATTTATTTATTTATTTATTT
>LSSL01000862.1:0-13276 GCA_001953115.1 Smittium mucronatum | reverse complement strand
TATATATATATATTTATTTATTTATTTATTTATTTATAGGTTAAGAACTACTTATAAAATCAACGGTGTTATTTGCCTAAATATTAAACTGTACAAAATAAATACTTATTAGAAATGTTAAAATCAATATATAGTTAAATTTTATGGTCGAAAATATGTTCAATGATTAGTTCGAGGCTCGATATATGCTAAAAAAGCAGTCTCATCTATACTGAAATTGGACTAAAGAGAAATTTTTCTTTAAATTTTTCGGTTTGAACTTTTTTTTGTATTACTTAATCTCAAAAAACGTAACCACATCTTTTGAACAAAATATTAAGTCAATAAAATATGTCTAAATTCTAAAAATTACAAAAAAGGATTGAAATGGTGACATTAAAGTGTGGGAGAGGTATTAATGCCCCAAAAAATATTTTTAACTAGCCCTATATCTTCATTGAAGCCAAAAAATTCTAGAAATTTTTGTATTTTCAAATTCAAAAAATAAGATTTCAATCACTCAAATTATCGAAATAGATATGAATTTTTTTGAAATTTATAAAAATTAACAAAACTAAGCCAAAATTTAGAATCAAAAAAAAATAAAAAAATATCTGTGTGACTGTGTGACTGTAATTATGATATTTTAAGATGCAGTGAATTCCAAACAAAGATTCATCTACATTTCAAACTACATATAACAACCCAATTTACAAAAAAAATAATAAATTCGATTATTAAAATTATTTTGTCTGATTTCAATGTTTACTTCTGAATAAACTCTTTTTTTTAGTCTTCTTAACTCGATTGATAATTTTTTATCGAGTAAACTCTCATATTTTTCATTAACTGAGATTATTTTCCTATTGCTTTTTCTATTTTAAAACTAAAACGGTATTCCTGATCCATTGAGTACTTATCAAATCTAGTATACTGTCTTGCCACTAATCTAAATTTTATTTCTGTGTATTTTTAGTGATCCATGTTATTTAGCTGAGACCCCAATAATTTATTTGAAAATACCGCAAAAGACATAGGATTTGAAATTTTCAAAAATTACCCTTTTTAAAACATATCTTTGAGATTGCAGTGCTAATATGAATCCAATTGTTTGTATATTTTTGTTTATTATAAACATCTTTTCTTAAAATTTCTTCAAAACCATCTTTGAGGTCTTCCATGTTCTTTCTTTCTATTTTTGAGGTTAATCTGTCAAACCAAATGGAAATCACTTCTATATTTTTAAACTTTAAATTATTAAATAAATTTTTAAATATAAAATACTCAAAATTATCGTAAAAAATTGTTTTTACATGATACTTTGTAAAATATTTCGTTGTAATATTCTTGAAAATTTTATATTTAATTTCAAAATATATGTAATAGTAAAGTTAAAAATACGAAATTGATGTCCTGATTCCGACCAAATATGAATTACTGAAAGTAGTATAGAAATAATTTTTTATTAGAATATTTAGAAATTTTTAGGCTTATTTTGAATCATGGCTAGGTATTATTGAAAGATAGTTATCATATCTTTATTCATTTTATCCATCTACTCTGGATATATCGTGACAATTAAAAGATTAGACATTTGAGATTTAGTATGAAAAGAGTGCTGGCTTTGATTCGGCTATCAAAAATTCTTAAGTTTTTCTTTTATACCAATAATAATATTCAATCATTTTACGATAAATTCTCTATGCTTTTTTTTATAAAAACTCTGTTGTAAAATTTTTACAAAATTATTGTTTTTGTGCACATAAATCTCGTTTCGACAAAGAATATATCTATTTGAATTATTAATAATAGATAATTTTTCTATGCTCTTGGTGTTATTTTTTCCTTTATAAAAATCAGGCACATTTAAGTCCTTTTTTTTTGATTTTTTAAAGTTATTGGGGCATATTTTATTAAAAAAGTTCAAGTTTAATTTCATACCGAGATTTTCCGAAATAATCAAGCTATAAACTTCACCTTTTGGTACTTCCAAATAATACACCTGGACAGTCTCAGATATTATATCTATTTTTTACTATACACATTTTTGAACTATCTCGGGAGTTATTTACTGAGCCTTTTTCAACTATCTCAATCGTTTCATCTGGAATTGAGTAATTCTGTGGCTTTTCTGTCAAACTATTTACTTTAAAGCTGAAGATTTCTTTCTCGACCCTTCCAATATGCTCTTTTTATTGAACATTAGAAAATTTAAATCCAAAACTTGTAAGATCTTCCCTTTTATATATTAATCTACTAATGATAGGATTTCTGATTTGTTTTAGCTAAATTCTGGAAAATAATTGTGGATTTTCAGTATATTTTTTAGCATTCTAATTTCTTTGAAATCTTTTAATATTTTACAAAATAAAGATTTCCCCAATCTAGATCTGTTAAAAAAATAAATATATAGATCTATAGAGTTTTTTATGAAATAAAACATGCTGCTTCATCAAGTTTCTTGAAAAAATTTCTTTTTTTAACAGGATAAATACTTTCAAACTCTGCTGAATCAGGATTTATTCTTGGGTAAATTGGGTTGAAGTTATTGTTTTCCAGTTTTAATTGTATCTTCGGATTTCAAATACTTATATAAACTAGCATATAATGAATTACTGATGTTTTTTTTAAAGTAATCAGTGATTTCTCGTTCTCCCCATTCTCAATTGAAGAGCCAAAATTTCAAAATTTTCCCATTCCCCCCGTAAATTTAGGTTTATAATAGCTTTTCTATTAAAAATATTTGAAAAAATACTCCTAAATAGACGGTTTTACATTTGCAAAAATATTATATAATAAAAACATTTATTTATTATCAGCCAGAATTAATAGCTAGAATCATGCAGAAATTTTTTCATAGCTAAAATTCTGGTAGAAAAATAATGATCCAAACAGCCAAAATAACTTCTTTATACAATAAAAGTTCTGAAATTTACTTATCTATGCACAAAAATAAAGCAATTTTTTATAAATGAATTATTAATAAAATTTTCAACAAAATGAATCTTAAAAAAACTTTCCAATAAAATTTGAATAAATAATGATAATGAAACACTTTATTATAAAAATTGATTAGTTCTGGAAACGAGCTATCATAATAAATAGCTTGAAATTTTATTTAAAATTTTCACTTAATAACTGTTTTATTTACTAAAATCTAATATATTTGGATTTCAAATGATTTCTTGGGATATAGAATCGAAGAATCGATATGAATAAAAACCTTATTAAGGTTACTTCATTTATTTTTCAGATTTTTTTTTTATTTAAACTTCAAACCGATTATGCGGACAAGTATATATATATATATATATATAAATGTATTTTTATTTAGGCAATATGTGTATGTGTATGTGTATGTGTATGTGTCATTTGGATGGATATAATTAAATAAAATTTTAGTTGAGTATTAATTTAGGTTCTATATCCCAAGTTATTTTTTAACCTATTTTTTTATATACCTTATTATATTTTTTATTTTATTTTTTTAAAAGGTTTAATTCTATAAAAAATTAGTTGTTTTAAATATTAATTAATTTTTTGTATTTTTATTTTTATTTTAATAAAAGACAATATAAAAAAATTAATGAATTATCTATTTAAAGAATTTTTTTAAAATATTCTTCTGCTTTTTTTTTTGCGTGATTTGTGATTTAATATATTCATGTTAGCAATGTTAAAAAAAAAATAAGATATTGATAAAAAATTTTGCACTTTTTTTTCCGCATATAATCAAGGAAATTTTAGAATAATTCTTTCCAATGGCATATTTTTTTGCTAACCACAATAACCGGAATAATTTTCCTATTTTTTTTTTACCATCATTCATAACTAGTAATATTTGTAGAAATATTTTTTTATGTATCCTCTTATTAAATCCATAATCTTTCGTCCTTTTCAAAAATATGATTTAAATGGTCCGTTATATTTTTAAACTTCTATCAATACTATTTAAAATTCAGATTAAATAAAGTTCTTTTTATAGTATATCGGCTTTGAAAATTTTATATTCAAGTTTTTTTTGTAAATTGTTCAACATTTTGATACCTATTTAAATAAATTGTGTTATATTTTGCTTTTTAAAATTAAGATAAATTTTTTTATAGAATGATGAATATTTTAAGGAACGGAAAGTAATAAGCCAAAAAATAAGATCCTTCGTGTGAATAGAAAAAATTTTCAAAAAAAATTTCAGTAAGTTTAGAAAAAGTAATATCCATTTTTCTGAACTCAGATTAATTTTTTTTCTAAGAATTTCAATAAAATATTCAAAATCTGATCTTCATTTTGAAATCGATAAAAAATTATATCACAGAGAAAGACTTTTCTGAAATTTTCAGATGCATACCTCACAAAATTTTGAATATTTATATAATAATGAGCCTAAAAATTTGATTTTTAGGTATATGGTTTAAATTAAAATTCAGATTTGTATATTTGTTGTAAAATGTAAGATATTATGTGATTATAGTCAATTATTAACCTCAATTCGATGAAGCCATATCAATCTCTTATAAAATAAAAATTTAAGAAACATTAACCTGATATTACTAGAAGTAATTCTGTTGAACTACATTTTTTATTCATATAAGTCACACCAAAAACCAGATTGGATATTAAATATCCATCAGTCTTTATGTGATGTCTAAATGAAGCTTTTAATATTTGAAAGGAATTAATTTTAATTCATTTAAATCATAGGGAGCTTAACTCATCTATAATTTTTTCGAATTGATTTAAGTTTTAAAAAAAAAACTATTAAAAACTATTATTCTTTTTCCTTATACAATTTCATATGATCTTCTTTTTCGTCTTTGTAAATTTAACCCTTATTAAAATCAATTAAACCATCAATAGTCATTATTATGCTCTATAATTTATTTTTACTTCTTTTATTGTTTGAAATAATTTCATAAATAGCTTCAGCGAAAATTCGATATTTTTTTCGTTGAAATCTTGTCAATTATTACATGATATTCTTTAAAAAAATCCTTTTAGATAAAATCGGCTTTATAACAGTTTAATAATTTAATATCTCACATCAGTGTTTTTAATTATCTATTGGACTGAGATAAACAAAAAATTTATCTTTTAAAGCGTCTACTCTTATTATTACAACACTGCCGGATTTACTCCAGCTTTTACAGATATATATAGACACAATAAAATATTTAAGAGTATTACAGACTCCAATAATTTATTTTCTAGCAATTTTTTCTTCGTCTATAACTTGAAAATTATCAATAAGTCACCAATAGAGTCAATTTTTTTTAAAAAAAGCTGCTTTAAAATATATGTATAAAGATATCCCAGTAAAAAAAAATAATGCCTTATACTCAAATTAAACTTTAGTTGACTCTATAGTAAATATTTATCTTATAAAATTTAATGTAAATTTAACACAGAATAAATTATTCTGATCTATATTGTGTATACATAACAATATTGGAAGTTTTCTACTGAGTAAAAGCTTTTTTTTTTAGTTTTTGAACAAAATTTGTGTATTTGTGTATTTTTGTATAATTTTGTGTACAAATAATTTTAACCTATTATTATAAGCCAAATTTATTGTTAATATAAATGTTACATGTTACATTTAGCGTAACTTTCTAAATGTGTTTTATGGCTATTAGTATGCTAATAATTGACTTACCAGACATTTTTTATACTTTTTGAACAATAAATTTAAATCATTAAGAAAAAAAATTTCACACATAATTTTAAAAAATTCCGAATTTTCATTTTTCTAAATCAACTTAATTATGTAAAATGGTAGGACCGAAAAATTTAAGAAATGATGTTATACAAACAGCCTTAATGCAGGTTAAAAGAAAAAAACTTCTGTACTGAAAAATATTAAAAATAAACTAAATAAAATGGTAAGCTTACAGGCTACAAATGAAAATAAAAATAAAAATAATCGATAAATTCTAAACAGAATCTAAATTAAAAATAAAGATACCACTCCTTTGGAAAGTCGCTAGCTAATAATAAAAATTTTATAAATAAAAAAGAAGAAATTTCTGGAATATAATATCCGGAAAAAGTTAAAAAAGTTCTCTATCATGTTAATACCAACAATAAAACCAAAAATACAAGTTCAAATAGAAAAACATGGTGAATTTAACCACTTTAATAAAATTCCTATTAACTTTAAACTTGGGATTTTTAGTTTAACTCCAAAAATTATGCTAAAAATAAATTTTTGGAAAAAAAGCTATTATTTATAATAAATATGTAACTAATGGATTTTGAAAAATAAATAGAAAATATATCTGATTCTGCTAAAAATTGGATTTTGATTAATTCTAGATTTAAAAAAAATGAATTGGATTTACAATTACTTTTTATAAATCAATAAAAAACGTTTAATGGAATAATAACAATATAATTCATGTAATTTTATATTTGATTTTAAAACATCATACCTAATCCAAATTAACCATAAGTCAAAAAAATTTAAATCGGAATTTATTTTTTAAATATGGCATTTTAAAAGGATTTTTTTATTTCTTCTTTTTATGAAGTATTTTGTTCTTCTGTATCATAATTTTACATAGCACTAAGTCTCAAATTAACTTCAAAAAAATATAATAATATTATAAGTTCTATTTTATCCATAGAAGATAAAGTTATATCAAAAGTTCCAAAAAATACATTAGCTTTTTCCTTTAAAAAGGGTCAAAAGAGTAATAAAATTACTTTTTAAAAAAAATAAGGTACTTTTTTCTTTTTTTTAAAAAAGAGATCTTTTTTATTAAACCATTTTTGATGTAGCCCATATTTAAACTCTCCCATGATACTCATGTATGAAATGTAACCATTTCTTTCCGGAGTGAAATTTAACTCGAAAAAGAATAAGCCAAGTTGATATATATATTTAAAAAAATTATCCCTCACATTCAAACTTATTTTTAAAAACACAACCTTCCAAAAAAAGGAAATGTTAAGGCCTTATCGATGTTATTAGTTTTTTTTCATTGAATAATTTTATTTTAGGATAGCTTCTAGCTATATAGAATGCTATTGATTGTGGTGGACTTAATATGATGATGTTTTTTCAATGAAAACATCAATTTTTTAAAAACCAAATAAATCAAACCAATTATAAATTCTGTAAAAATAATTTTTTCATTCAATCCTTTAAATTTAACAAAATTGATTATGTTTTTTTGCAGAAAATATAAGCTGAAATTTGTTTATACTCTTTAAAAAATATATATCTATTTGGCCAATAATCTTTAGTTTTAAAATTAAATCGCCCATAATAGAATTAAAATCAAATTTGATGATCAGTAAAATTCAAAATATGTTTTATCAATCTATAAATTAAAATCGTTTAAGCAATAAAATATAATAATTTTTGTAATTTTTTTATTTATAACCTATAAATGATAAATCTAAATTTAACCTAATAAAAAAAGAAGGCTCTAATTTTATAATTATACAATTATACCAACATCAAAGAACTATTTTTCTATAAACAACATCAATATATTTATTACGAACCACAGTTAATATCAGTATTAGCCTTTTGGGCATAAAGAATTTATAAATTATGTCACGGGATATATTGAGAATAATTTTTAATTTCAATTTCAATTCCTAATCAGTTAATGAAGGAAAACTTTTTTTACCTAGATCAAAAAGAGAATAAATCGGACTTCATAATTTTTACATAGAATTTTTTTCGCTATTTTAGAATAGAGTATTGAGATAATACATATTTATTGGGGATAAAAAATGAGGTTTTTATTGCTTTACCAATCTATTTTACTTTTCTCCTAATCAAATCAAATAAATTTTATGATTTTTTTTTCGCTTTTTCATGAATCAGATAAAATGCCTTTTGAAATAATTTTACTTTAAATTGAATTACAGTTGAACTTTGTTCAAAAAAAGAAAATCAGAAAAAATAAAAATAAAATTTTAAATAAAAGCTTCTCAAGTTTATTTTTCGTCTCAGTGAAAATTGATTATTAACTATAAATATTAATATATGTATCGCTAAAAAATAGTCCTGATTTTAAATCTTATATTATTAAAGATACTTTTTGTAACTAAAGAATGATAAGGAGGCAAAAAGAAAATCATCCAATTACCCATAGTGAAAAATATCCCATCAATATGAGTAGAAAGATATTATAAAAGCAATTAAAAAACTCTACTGAATTTTTAAGAAAAAAAGAAAAGGGATTGTATATTTATTTTTTTCAATAAATATAGATAAAAATTATAAATAAAGGAGCATAGTTTAAAATTTCTCGATTTTTTTTCAATTATACAGTCGAAAAGCTTTCTTTTCTGCTATGCTCAATAGTGAACATCAAATGATCGTACATATTATCGCAATATTTAGATATAGGCAAGTCATTTCTATCAGATCCAAATGGATTTTCAATTTCCTCAGATATGGATAATATTCCTAGCAACATGAATGTGAGAATTATTTGTACAACAGCAGTTACAGCCACAGGATTTCCATTCATAGCAAATGGAACACAACATAAGTACAATGCAGTAATAAGATATAGATGAGAACTGTAAGCTTTTGGGACAGGGGTGGTTTCGATTCTAATACAACCAACAAAAATATCTACTATTGATCCAATAAGGCCGTACATTGTCATATAAACTGGTACAACCATTCCAGTTTTGTCAAGGTATTCCAAGTACTTCGTTATTTCGAAAGATATGGTTATTGGAAGATTGAAAGTATCTTTTGTGAATATTTCGATGCTCCTCATTTTTTTATCTGAAGTTTCATCAATATTTTCGCCATAGGAATTATCTGTACCTTTTTTATGGCTCAGTGCCAGTATTTTTGAGGCTAGAAGTTCTTTCATTTTTTCATTAAAATAGTTAGGATTTGCAAGTAAATAGTATTTAATTGAATATGCCATGGCTACAACATTTTTCATAGCTTGTATCTTCTCCTCCATTTCTTTTTCGGATTTAGGATGGATTGAAACTTGCATCATTCTCATAACTTTTGTTATATCAGCTTCTAAACTAGAAAATAGTTTTCTTCCCTCCCAGAATCTATCATAGGCGGTATTTGTTCTGAATACAACCATAAATGACACAAGGGTGGAGAAAAAGCTAACTGATTTGGAAAATAAATCAATATTTTAGAATATTTTATAATAATTTTTATCACATATATTTATTATGGTGTTTAGTTAATACTGATATAAAAAAATGAATATTTTAACTTACTTGAATACGTTGGAAGCGAAACATGCTTGTTGTTTTTGGTTAAAAATGCTACCAATAAGGAATATCCTAAGCTCAGCATCATTCTCGGGAGAATCTTTATAAAGGTTCCCCTAAAAGAAATATATCTCGTTTCTGGGAAATATTCAAAGATAAAAGACTTCAAGCCTTTTAATAACCCCTGTATCATTTTTTTTCGCTAGAAGTATTCTGCTTTTTGGAATGACTCTATTCTTATTAAAATGTGCTAGTTTGATTAGAATGATTACTGGAATATTTTTAAAGATTAAATTGATTTTGTTGGGGATTTGTCGATTTCTAGATGCTTTATAAATAATGGAATTAATTCTGCTTTGTGCTTTATTAAATTTAAAAATATATAAAATAGAGATATAGCTTTATAACCAAGGATTTGTTTTTAATGTTTTGCGGGAATGTTTTTTTTAGTTACAGCTATACCAATTAAGGGTGCTTATGGATCTTTGTCTCATTTAAAACTGTTAAAACCCCATACACATTAAAATGTATAAGTGTAAATGTTTTGGATCATACAGGGCTTTAGATCAAATGATCGTACTTGGAATAATATTTTTGAACATCCGCTTTTATCGAAGAATGAGAAAGTTTGGCCCCGGAATAAAAAGAGATGATAATATTAGGCATTTCCATAATTATAAGGATGTAAAATATTAAATTTCTTTTTTGAGTACATTATATACCGATTTGTCCTTGATAGAGTCGTAACTGCGGAGAAATTGGCTCGGTATCAAAATGAGCCTATCAAATCTAATACATATGGCTATATCAATCATATGTTTTAAGTCCCTACTGGAACTCATATGCTTAATTTACCACTTCAGGATACAGGGCTCAAATGATACATCTAAACAGATGTATTAATCTAATGCCCCACAAATTCTCCTCATTTTTGGCAAGGAGTATTGGAAAAATTCCAAACCGATTACGTGTCAAAAAAATCATAAAAAAACAATTTGAGGAAAAAGGGACCAGATCAAAATCTGTACAGTCTGGTGCATTATATTAATTGGTACCCAATAGGCTAGTGTTGAGGCCTTGCTACAAAAGATGTCTGGATTTTTAGGGAAGTCAAGATAGAAATATCGTATTTTTAACGGAAGTTTCTAGTTTAGATCAATTCTGTTAAAGGTAAAGTCTAAATAGGATGTTCTTATTATATATATTCTTGTATTATTTGATTTTTAGTTTAACTCTGACTCGGTTTGGTCTTCGGTATTCATCCTTTTTAAAGCAATGTAGGGAATTAGTAACAATGTGTTAGAAACTGTGACGTGACTGTTGAACTGTTTAAATTTCACCTACTTTTTGGTCACTTAGAATAAAATATCAAATCATGGGCGAAATTATGTTTATTTTGGGGAAACTAACAGTTTCTATTTGCCTGAAAAATCTTAATCATGAAAAATAGTCGGTTGATCTAGTAGGTGAAATGCGCAGACGGTCAATAGTCCTAACGCTTGTAGAAAATATCTTGATTCAAATTAGGCACTCTTTTTTTTTTCTTTTTTTTTGTATCACTGAATTTTATTGTAAGATAACGACATTAAAAACTATACTAAAAAATATGAAAAAAAGAAAAAGTCGTATAGAAAAGACTATTATTCTAACTACAATAAGCTCCTCTGCCGGACTAACGGCTGCGTACCTACGGGAAAAGGGTTCAATCTACCAACCGAAAGACCCCCCCTGGCATCAAATTAGGCACTCATAGGGTGAGTTGAATTCAAAAAAATTATAGCTTAAAATATTAATTTTCATAAGTCTTTGACATTTTAAATTGTTTTTCTTTTTGGTAATTTTTCAAATATTATGAGCCAATAAAATATCTCAATAAACAACCCCCACTTGAAATGAAGATTTAAAAAGATGACAACATAAAGCCGATCTATATCTACACAGTAAAATATGGATATGGGTTTAAAACAATTCAAAACCCGGAAATTTAGATCAGCACTTCGATCAGTGAAATACACTCGTTTTTTGTATAATAATATTTAAAACATATTTAAAGGTAACATAATTATTGGTCTACAACTAATTAATATATCTATGTTTCAATTATTTTCATCCTGACGGAGATCATGAATTTATCATCAAAAAATCTCTTATAATCATTTTAAGAGAGTATTGAATTATTAATATTCTATAGCGTAAGGCCTTTGTGATTTAAGCTTTAATATATTTGTATTAGCTTAATATATGATACAATAAAACTTTTATTAGTTATAACTAATTCTTTATGTAAGCTTTTTGATTGGATCGACAAAAAAAGAGTACTTATTTGTAAAACAAGCCTTCAAATATATATTCAAGTTCTATATTTGTTCCAATAATGTTTTAAGATAATTCAAAAGTTCATTTTTGGTTTTGCGAATTTTTACCATCATTAAAAAAAACAATAAACTCACGCCCAGAGTTTACACATCATCTCATTTTTTCTCGATTATAAGTCCTTTATGAAGTACTTTCTTATCTCTGGTTTAACATTTTAATCTTATTTTCTATTTTATGATTTTTTCTATTAATATATATAATATGTGCTATTTAGTATGAATAAGAAAGAATCCTATTTTTTTGTATCTAGAGCCGAATAGTCAAAGTTAAATAAAAACAAGATATTCATGAAAATGAATAAAATCAATCCAAGGCGAAGCCATAAAATAATGATAATATATACTTTTAAAAAATAAAATGTTTTTTTGTGAAAATTTTTTGATCCAATTATAGAAAATAATGAATAGATACCAAATTCCTTTCCAAAAAGTTTGGAATATATAATATGAAACCGATAACCTCATCCTTATTGATAGAGTGCGTACTATATAAACCTTTTAATTTATACATAAAAATTCTTTATATATATAAGGGGGATGATTATAAATATATAATGTGTAAATTGCTAAATAATATGGTTTATTATTATCACACAAGGTATTTTTAAGCCAAAAGAATTCAGCGGAAAAATCTAAATTAGCAAGAAAATTTCTCTAAAAGGATGCATACTAACTTCTGATTCAATGTAGTTTGATATATTATATATATATTAAAAAATACTGGTGTTGAAACTCGATTTAATTTTTTTTTATTGTGACAAAAAATTTTTTAATATAATCTTAATTTATATATCCATTTTTATAGAAGTTCCCAGTCTCTTTCAAAGAAAAAAAAATCAGGAATGTAATTTTTTAAAAAAGTGAGAAAAAAAGTATTCGTTTGTGAGGGCTCTTAATTTCATTTCAATATACACCCTATCGTTCTAGAAACAAAATGTATTTAATTTTTATTCCTGTGAGTCGGATAATAAGTTAAAAATAAATCATCATTTCATAAAAAAATGTTACACTGGAGTAAAATTATTATTAAAAATTTATTTATAGTTTATTTTTACTTTTTAAATAAATTTCTAAAGAAAATTTTAAATTTTTATTCAGTTTAATTTTTAATTTATCGAAATGATACTGTAAAATTTGAAATTTTGTTTATTTTTTATTGCAAAAAAATCTAAATTTATAAACAGATTCACTTTTTTTACACCCCTCAAAAAAAAAAAAGATCTTATAATACAGAAATTAAAAAAAAATATTTCGCGAATAAAGAAACGATTTAATCCATGATTTTTATACCAAAATAAGTTGATTTTAAATAAAGGAAAGTAAAAAAATACAATTATTTTTTTTTGGGACGGATTTCCAACTGTTACTAATTTGCATTCTAAAAGTGAAATTTTTAATTATAATCTATGTAAAGATATTATTAGCCATTAATATATACATAAACAAATTTATTTATTTAAAATAAAATATAAAAAGATTGCACGAATGAATCAAGATTCATTAGCTAAAATGGTATTTATGATTAAGTTTTTATTCTTATTTTTCTTTTCATGGATTGGTAGCTAACGTATTTTTTTCAAAAATAAAAGAATAAAATTTCCATTTCGAAAAAAAAAAACGTATATACCAACACCACTAATAATTTCTTATAAAATTCAGAAACAGAAATAATTATTAGGTGTGCAAATCAGTAAAAGACTTTATTTATC